>CAMXCT020001165.1:30000-99562 GCA_947184155.2 Cladocopium goreaui | reverse complement strand
GTGTAGTGTAGTGTAGTGTAGTGCAGTGTAGTGAAGTGAAGTGAACTGTAGTGAAGTGAAGTGAAGTGAAGTGGAATGTAGTGAAGTGTAGTGTAGTGTACTGTGGTGTGGCGTGGTGTGGTGTAGTGTGGTGTAGTGTAGTGTAGTGCAGTGTAGTGTAGTGAAGTGAAGTGTAGTGAAGTGGAATGTAGTGATCTAGTCTAGCTATGTATCTATCTATCTATCCATCTATCTATCTATCTTTTTTCTATGTTTTTTCTATCTTTCTTTCTATCTATCTATCTATCTATCCATCTATCCATCTATCCATCTGTCCACCTATCCATCTATCCATCTATCTATCTATCTAATCTTTCTAATCTACCTAATCTATCTAATCTATCTAATCTATCTAATCTATCTCATCTATCTCATCGATCTAATCTATCTAATCTATCTAATCTATCTCATCTATCTAATCTACCTAGCTAATCTATCTAGTCTATCTATGTATCTATCTACCTAACTAACTACCTCACTAACTAACTAACTTACTTACTTACTTACTAACTTACTAACTTACTAACTTACTAACTTACTAACTTACTAACTAACTAAACTAAACTAAACTAAACTAAGCTAACTAACCTATCTACCTATCTACCTATCTACCTAGCTACCTAATTACCTATCTACCTGTCTACCTATCTACCTACCTACCTATCTATCGACCTATCTATCTGTCTGTCTATCTGCAAGTTTGAAAAAGAAGCTACTCTGCGAGACTTCCAATATTTTTGAACTTGACAACATCAGAAGCGCAGCAATTCTGCGAGACTTCCTCAAATTTTGAACTTGACAACGCCAAAAACGAAGAAAATCTGCGAGACTTCCTCAAATTTTGAACTTGACGACAACGTCAAAAACGAAGCAAATCTGCGAGACTTCCTCAAGTTTCGAAGTTGACAACATCAAAATCATTCAAAAACGAAGCAATTCTGCGAGACTTCTTTCAAAAATGTAAAGTTGAGTGCAGAGCTGACGGCCTCGTACCAATGCATTTTGCGATTTTTCCACTCCGCCTGTCTAAAGTACTGGGCCTGCCACGAAAAAAATGATGCACGGATGCCAGGTCATACGAAGTGCTGCACCTGTCACGCAAAATCATCTTCCCAAAACTGAAGATCTGATGCTCCAAAATGCGACCCTTCTCAAGAAATCAGCGCCCTGACCTCCTAATATCTCTGATGATCATGTCTCTTGTACTGCGCCTGCCACGCGAAACGCATCTTTCCAGATCCTCTTCAAATGCCCCACGCCTGCCATCGTTTTTGGAAATGCTACAAAACCCTCACGTTGTGCTCACTTTTGACAAGGTGCACAATCCCTTGCGCCTGCCACGCGAAACGACATCTGAACGTCCAAAAGTGTCCGAACCCCAGGTGTTTTGACATGTTGACTTCCAAATGTGCTTCGCGCCACAACAGCGTGCAATTTTTCGACATCTCAACTTCCAAAAGTGGTCCGAGACTTGTGTGTCTTGTACAGACTTCCAACTGTGCTTCGCGCCACAACGGCGTGTACTTTTTCCACATCTCAATTTGCAAAAGTGGTCCGATGTTGGTGTGTCTTGTACGTTTTGAATTCCAACTGCGCTTCGCACCACAACGGCGTGCACTTTTTCCACATCTCAACTTCCAAAAGTGGTCCGACATTGGTGTGCTTTGTACATTTTGACTTCGACATGTGCTTCGCGCCACAACGGCGTGCAATTCTTCATCTCTCATCTGGCCACATGGCTCCGCACCCGCCGCTTTAGCGAGCCTACTTTTCGACCCCCCGGAGCCACAAATCATTGTTTCCGGACTTTCCTACCTTTTCGCGCAGCTGGATCTTTTTTCTGAGACTTTCTCTTTTTTGGTCTTCTTCTTCTCTTCCCTTCTCTTCTCTGACTCTTCCCATCTCTGCTTTTCATCTGTCCATGTGTCGGAAGTTTGACTTCTAAACTTCCTCTGGTTATCACTATTATCAGTTTCATCCTTATTATCACTGTTGTCATGATCATTTTTCTATCATAATGATCACCTGTGTCGTTAGCCGAACTATTTTCATTAACGTTGTCATTCTTATCATCGTGATCTTGACTGTCAATATTAACATCACTATATATTAAGATTATCTTTATTGTCACTATTGAGATTACTATCAATATTATCCTTATGATCATGAGTGTCATTATTGTCACTATTGTCAGTACTGTAAATATGATCGTTCTTCCACTATTACCATTACCGTCATTATTACCATGATTGCCATTGTTACCACTGCTATCATGTTTCTTATTGCTGTTAGCACTATTAACACTAATACTGTTGACATTATTGTCATGTTTGTTGTTCTCCCTCTTGCGGGAACGTATATATTATAAGTATAAGTTTTCTCCATACATGCGCACATATCTGCGATACATATATACATATATATATAATAATAATAATAATAGTAATAATAATAGTAATAATAATAATATACATATATAAATAAATGTCTACTATATACATGTGCATGCAGGTATGTAAAGTATGCTATCTGAAACCCTAGAAACGAGCCCACTCAACAATCAGAAGCCCTCTTCCCACACCTGCAGGCCCCTGCCACACCTGCAAGTCCCTGCAGCTTCCAAAACACCAGACTGTGGATTGAACCTGCTTCAGGCACTTAAAGGATGTGAGAACTAGAAAGTGATGCTTTGCTTTGACTGCCTAGAACGTTTACATAACAAAACAGATGCCCTCTTGTGAACAGCATAGTTTCTTAATATGTATATATTCGGATAGGCCCCGGGGCTGTAACAGTGACCACAACTGGACAGCACAAACGGAGCACCGCAAAAATGTTCCAAATTAGGTTTATCTCTAATGAGAAGTCCCAACATATAGCCATGTTTCAAGTCAGATTTTTGTTTTTTCCCACTGCCCCTGCGGAAGCTGCAGCGCACCATCCCTATTTGGATGCTTCATCCAACCACTTCAAAGCGGGCTGGATGGCATGAAAGCTGCTACTGTCTGGATGTTTTGCTTCATGTGTTTTTACTTTCTTACTATTGTGTGTTTGATGAAAATACAGTAGAAGAGACACATGAATCATAACTGCAACCTTAAATTAATAAGTCACTGTTTTTTGTTCCAACAGTTTTCACTTCCTGCCTAGTGACTCCAAATCAAAGTTTTGCAAGCAATTGCCAATTGCAGTTGAAAATTAGCTGCACAAAAAAAAGACCGCACCTGCTGTTTGATACATGAATTTGTCGAACTTTATTGTTCCAAGACTAAGAAACAGTTTTTGAATCATCATGCCCCTACGAATACGAAATACGGATGTTATTTGATGCATGGCCTTTTTATTAAATAGTAATATATCAAAAACAAATGAGAAAATATATATATATCAATATATACCTTATATTTTGTTGAAAAAACTGTTGTTATAATCATTGGTTTTTACATAACGATTATTTTAGCAGATCTCATATTGGTAGTCAATTCTGAAGAACCAAAATCAAAACTTAATATCCGAATCGAAATGATCCGGCTCCTTTTAGTAAATCCAAAACAAAGGCTGGCAGGGAAGGCTGCAGCAAACTTCGGCAGACAAACGGCTCTAGCTGGCTGGCGCCTCCCCTGGCTGGCTGGGTGATCTGGCCAATTTAAAAAAATGAAAATCGAAATCCCCAGGCAAAACACATATTTTTGCTGATTTTCTGCTGCTCCTTTTGTGGTCTCAAGTTGTACTTTCTGGTGCTTCATTTGTGCTCTCTGATTGGGCTTGCTGGTGCTCCGTTTTGGCAAAACCTCTGGTCTCTCTGGTGCTCCTTTTCTGGTCTCTGATTGTACCTTCTGGTGCTGCGTTTGTGCTCTCTGATTGGACTTGCTGGTGCTCCGTTTTGCGAAAACCTCTGATCCCTGTGGAGCTCCTTTGAAGGTCTCTGATTGTACTTTCTGGTGCTTCATTTGTGCTCTCTGATTGGACTTGCTGGTGCTCCGTTTTGGCAAAACCTCTGGTCTCTCTGGTGCTCCTTTTGTGGTCTCTGATTGTACTTTCTGGTGCTTCATTTGTGCTCTCTGATTGTGGTCTCTGATTGGGTTTCCTGGTGGTCGGTTTGTCGTCTCCGGTTGTGGTCGGTAAGTAAGGATTGGAATAAGGTATCTTGATGCATCTCTGGTTGGATTTGCTGGTGCTCCTTTTGCGGTCTCTGATTGTACTTTCTGGTGCTTCATTCATTTGTGCTCTCTGATTGGCCTTGCTGGTGCTCCGTTTTGCAAAAATTGGTAAAAAAAATTGTGATTTTGAGTAATCCTTTCGCACGAAATGGGACGTTGGACGTCAAAAATTGACGTAAAATTGCAATTTTGGAGTAGATGCAGAGACGTATTCAAAATGAGGGATGGCTCAGGCTGGCAACAGAGCAGGCAAGACTCAGCCCTGCATGTAGATGGGAGAGAATGGGCTTGGATAGGTGTTAGTGACCTCTGGCAGCATGAATGTGCACAACTCTGCTTTTTTTTTCCTCTGTCCCCTTCCCCTTCCCATGCGCGCAGCTGCCATAAATAAGGATGTGAAATCAAGTACTGTCATGTCGTGTCATGGATTGAAACCTAAGGAAATGCATTGTCATGTCATGTGCTGTTGTGTCTTGCCATGCAAGGTTATGTAATGTCATGTCATGTAGTTGAATGTGCATCAACACATGTAATGGTAGTGTTATTTTGTGGTCAATGATTCGATGTTTTTGGCTATCTTTTCAAACTTACCTGGCTACTGTTGGGCGGAGATCCAGCAGGCAAAACCTCTGGTCTCTCTGGTGCTCCTTTTTGTGGTCTCTGGTTGTACTTTCTGGTGCTTCATTTGTGCTCTCTGATTGGACTTGCTGGTGCTCCGTTTTGGCAAAACCCCTGGTCTCCCTGGTGCTCCTTTTGTGGTCTCTGATTGTGGATTTTTTGCAAAGCGCACACGGCGGCAAGGACAGCCGAAATTGGTCAACTTTGCCGTGGACAGGCTGTCTCCCAAAGGTGTTTTTCGGCACCTCTCCTGGTGCTCCGTTTGGTGCTTTCTGGTGCCTCTGCTGGTGCTCCGTTTGTGGCCTCTCCTTGTGCTTTTTTTGGGGGGATTTTTACTCTGCATTGTTGCATCAGTCAACATTAAACTATGCCCGATTTACCGGCATGAGTTTAGGGTTTAAGGTTTAGGATTTAGCGTTTTGGATTTTGCATGGCCGACCATACCGTGTGACCGACCGCAACATATCATAGAATCATATCCATGCGGCCCATGGCCCGAATCATTGTTGAATTCAAACGATCAAACTTTCGTATTAATATTATTAGTCATGAGGCATGTGATTTACTGTGTCAATTCTCAAAATTTGCAAAAATGTGAATCGTACTAATATCATATCACTGATATCATGTTTCAAATTCCATTTGCCGATGCTGCCAATACTGTATCAAACAAGAATTAATCATTGCTTGTTGTAATAGTTATGCTATGCTATGGGATGTCAAAGCAAGATTGGGGATCCCAGTCTGGAAACTTTGGGGGGGAGACCAATGAGACAGAATTGGAGACAGGACAGCACCTCAGAGAATGACATGTGATAGGATTTTTAGAGGGAGAACCATGGAAAGAAAGATGAGCTGGACACCAACTCCAAGCCACCTTAAAAAACAAATGTCAAGGAAAAGAGGACCAAGACATAAAGGAGTAGAAAACACAAAATGGAATGATGAAACTTCTTACCCAGGCTCCGAAAAGTTAATGTCATTCTGGGCTATTTTCCTGGTGCTTCATTTTGCTTCTCTGATATGTGGAAACCAATTATTTGGCTGTTACAAGGGGGGGCACATCCGAATGTATATATATGTATATATGTGTGTGTGTTACAGTCCTAAAGGGGGTTCCTAGTTCGACCAGGCAACGGCAAGCGCTTTTTCGCACAAGCTGCATGCCGTGCCTTCCGAGCCAACCATCACACTTAGTGCAGTGGTGCCCCTACCTGGGGGCCTGGGCGTGGGTATGCATGAGAAACGTAGGAGCCAAACATCACACTTAGTGTAATGGTGCCCCTACCTAGGGACCCTCCCTTCCATGCGTCCCTGACTGGCTCACAGTGCGAAAGTGAGTTGTGGCTCTTTGGATCTTGGGGCGGGCAGCAGGAGGGAGAGTCAAAGCCAGCAGTGCCTGAAGCCCCGTATCGAGATAGACCTGGGCCGTGGACACATGTTGCCAGTGTTCCTTGGTAACAAGCTGATCCAAATTGGATCCAGCTGTAGGCACTTGAGGCACCCCCCCCTTCTCAAGCTGTAAGGAAAGAAATTGCAGTTCTGGAGCTTGAGGGCATCTACTAGGGAATGCCAGAGTGACATAAACTGCTGCCGAGTAGCAGACCAGAGTGGGTCACCTGGCTGCTTGTGTCGGAGCAAGACCCGAAAGGCTTGGACAGTGATCTGTTCCGCCATTTTCACTCGCTCAAGCGGCAGAAAAAGCCTTTTTCCTCCTTTTGATGGAAATAAATATAACACTCCCGACGTGCCCCCAAAAACCATATCCTGGGCTTTAATTTGCAGCAGCTCACCTGTCTGCAAAAACAGAGTGAACGTGATGACGAGGAGCCACCCGAGTTCAAACTGCTGCCAACAAAATGCCTGCCCTGCGAAAGCCATCAAGAGCTCTGGAGTCATGGGGGTGGCACGCTGAGGAACTTCCAGCTGGTTCCAAACTTTTACCAGCTTCCACAACCAGGCCAGGTGGTGTTTACTCTCTGGCCGGTAAAACTGGATCGCTGCCACCACGTAGTTTGCAGATGATTTCGGGGCACCTTCTTCCCACAAGTGTTCCACATACATGCCACCATATCATCAAAACCGGCAGCGGGGGCAATGAAAAAGCTGGGCTCAGTTGGTGAAATTCTCTGAATTCAGTGAAACTCTGTTGATACCTGTCCTCTGTCCTTGCTAATCACTTGGCGCCGCAACCTACCAATTTGTTCCCTCTGTCGCTTCCTTTGCTCCTTCGAAAGTCCTGCTGCTATCTGCTATCGGTGCCCTTTTAGGACTCATATTCTCTGCTAGGCCCGTCGGCCGGGTTCTTCACGCTTTCGACATAGGCCAGCAATGGCCATACGCCGCCAGCCACTTGTAGAGCAGCAAACTTTCGCAGGAGGCGGTTCAGCGACTTGGAACTGGAGCGGCGCTACGTGGCAACTGCTAATGCCACTTGAGAGTCCGTGAAGTGCAGGGCGCGACAACTCCCAAAAGCTTGTGTGGTTTCGGAGTCTCCGTTCAAATGTGTGCACAAGCGCAGGGAGCTCCAGCACATTGACGTGGTCGCCACCTTGAAAAGGACATGAGTGCGAGCGGTGCCAAATCCACCGATGAGGCTCCACTGATCCTCTGGGGAAGGAGTCCGGCCTGTATAAGGCACTGATGTCAAGCCGTACATCGGACCAGCGCAATTCCTGGCGCCTCACATAGGCAGATACCAACAGATTACTCAATTTCTTCTCATCATGCAATTCATCCGCAAGCAGCTTTGTGCTGCGGTCTTTTCTCTCCAGGTCATCTGTCTTCAAGGCACCGCCAATGCTGATGGTGTCGTCTTCGCGACTCAACTGGCTCAGCTCAGTCCCCTCCACGAAGGGAAGCTCAGTGGCTGGGCTTTGAGATGGAAAACCGGACAATCTCCTCAGCGCCCTTTCGGGCCTTCAGCCCCATGGTGGCCAGCGCATGGTCCAGCAAGCAAGCCACACAGTTGGTGTGGAAGGAGTTTCCAATGGCCGAGCACTGGAGGTCCTCAACGGCCCTTCGCTCCGCCTCGCTCGAGGGCGGCTTCTTCAGCAGCCTGGCTGTGTGGCCCGGCTGGTACCCCATGAGGATCTCGCGCTCTTCGGCGACCAAGGGCCTGAGGTGACCATGTACTCGTCTTTCTACGTGTAAGGAGGGTACCTAAACAGGTCAGTCTCCCACCTGGCTCGTGCTCCCAGTCCTGCTTCACTCAACCCATCTGGGTCTGGTGGCGGACGCCCACGTGGGATGCTCCGGGCGAATGTCGAAAACCGGGCCTTCTCATCTCTTAACCCTCCACTCGCACCCATCCTGCAGGGGCCAGCGGCTCCACATTTGGCTCTATCTACCAGCTGCCGGTAGTCACGGTGTTGAATCACCTCCACATCCTCCTCAGCCGCCGGTTCGACCGGCAGCCAAAACAGCCGCGGTTCGACGAGCTTCACCCGAGGGTTCTTCATGTCTGCCGTCTTTGGCTGGGACAGTTCGGACCGATCGTTCTCCGATCTCTCGGGACTGTTGCTTTGGCTCACAGGTCTCCCTGTCCTCAGGTCTGACCCGCTGCCAATTTCCTATTTGTTGGCCCTCCCGCTCTTGGTGATGGCCTCTTTCAGCTTCATCTGCCGGACTTCGGCTTTTGTGGCGAGCTCCCGTTCCTCTTCTCGGAACAACATCGCCCCTGCCACCGGGATGAGCTCGTAATGCCTTGCCTTGGATCGCGGCTTCGAGAGCTTTGAACCTCTGCATGAGGATGTCCAGGGTATGGGGAATCCGGCTGGACAGCAGCTCGTCCAGGGCGGTTGCGAGAGTGACCAACTCCCGGTGCGCTCGCACCCCTATCTTCGAGGGCGGCGTGGCGGTCAGCGGTTGAAGTAGGCCAGCACTTTCTGATTTTCCCAGGCTCCTTTTTCTAGCCCGGTCTCTGACTGGCCCCCGGACTGAGGACGACCGAAAAAGTGACCCTGAGCTGGAAGCACTGGATGCTCTGGAAGAACTCTCTGAAGAAGAGCTGTCCTTCCTCCGTCCTCGGTCAGCTCTCTTCTCCTTCTTATTTTTCTTTTCTTTCTCAGCTTCTCCCCGGCTTTTGTCCGCCGCCTTTTGCCACTCTTGCTCCGCCATCTTGTCCTCTAGATCCCTCTTTTTGCCGCTTCGGGACCTCCTGCGCGGCTCCCTTCAGCCTCAGCGACCACCCCTCCATCTGGAGGCCCGGGTCTCGTGAGGGCAGCATCCAGATCCACCCACGCCAGACGCCTTCTGCAGCTCTGTGCACTGCCTGGGCACACGTGGTACAAGGCTCCCTTGCTCAGCTCATGCTGGACGTACCGGTCATAGTAAGGGGTCTGACGCTAGGCCATGCTCCGCAGTGAACAAGTCTGAGGAGCCCTCCCAATTTAACTGAGCAGCTTCAGAACTCCTCGCCCCTGCTTGTTTCCATAATCATCGATCGTAGCATGAGCTCTCCTGCCTCAAAGACGTCACGGGCCACCTCCTGGGCTCTTTGCCCTAGATCCGAGGCTATGCACCAGTTGCGCTCACTGAGTGCGCAACAGCTGCTCCATCTCCCTCAAGGTGATGGCTTGTGGATGGGACAGGCACAGCCTCCCCCCAACACCCACAAGGCGCCAGGGAAGGTGCGGCCGCAGCTTGCACCAGGAGAGGGCCCTGTGTCTGGCGGGGGGAGCTTGTAGGGCCCTTATTGGAGCCTTTGGGTCTAATCCTTTCAATCTCTCCTTATGTAAGCCACCTCAACCCGCTCAGGGTCTGAGGGGCCCGTCTTCTCAGCTCCACAGGAGCCAAACCACTGGGCTAACCCCAACAGGGTCTAGCCCAGCAGTTCGACCCCCGCTGTGAGCCGAAAACTTACGGCGTCACCCCCCTTTATCCCCCACATATACTGGTACGAGAAGCACATATATAACTTCAATATGTACTGGTTTGAAACAAAGTGAAGTGTGCGACCAAAAATGCTTGTGTCAAACACGTATTGCTAATTGCGCAACCAAGGCCGGCATTAGTTGACCTCCAATGCTGTTGTGCTAGTGGTTGTTAGGCACATACAATTCAGATCAAAAAGTAAAGGGAACTATGAATCAACCTATTTTCGGACTTGCATCTGTCCCAGATTGCGTGCTCAAGATTTTGAGAATGTTTCACTTTGAAAATATTGATGTCCTATCTACGTTACATTAAGCATTTACGCGCTGCCACCTAGGACCAGACATGTGTGCACAGAAACACGACTATCATTATCATCCGATAAAAAAGCTGAAACATTCTATTCCGTTGCAGGCCAACCTGAACTGCCGGATTAAATCCATTCCTGGGCACAGCAAATGATTCTGCCATGCCTGTTCAAAACTGCCTTGCAAAGCTGAGAGCACCACCCAAGTCAGGAACGTAAGCTATCTTTCCGAAGAACCTGAAAGTAGCTGTAACGGCAGCATGGACATTTTTCCCCTAGCAGAAACTCGTCAGAAGCTCTTCAGTTGACCGCGTGCTCCAACGGCAGTGGCTTGGTCTGCGACGGGTCCAAAATGACTGCATGAGAATGCCTCCGAAGAAACTTGTAGAAAATGGCGCAGGGGGGCAAATTCAATGGTCCACCACATCGTGCAATATTAATACACAAATAAAAATGAACCACCAAGTTCTGGGCAAATGCCACTGGATAGTTTTCTCTCACCAACAAAAACTTCATTGGATCATGGTGACAAGCAGAAAGTGTGAGAAACCAAAGCAAGATCTATAGCTCAAGACTGCATATGCTCTGACCATTGGTTGTGCGCAGCACGCAAAGCGGATCCACTGTCTTTGTGTGCCTCTATACGGAACATGCATGCAGACAGACAGACATGCAGACATAGAAACATACATACAAGAACATACAGATACATTGCACTTACACATACATCCACATATATCCACACATACATGTTAAACCGGCTTTGCAACCAACAGAAAGTTCCAGGGCTCCAAGGTTGCAAGTTTCTAGGGTTCCAGGTTTCCAAGATTCCATGGTTCCAGGCTTCAAAATTCCAAGGACCATGGTTCCAAGTACCAAGGTTCCAGACTTGCAAGCATCCCGGATTGATTCATCAACAGCGAAATGACCAGAGCCATGCCAAGCAACCGCCAAACACAATAGACCTGCATGTTTCAACTGACAGAAGCAAATCACAACTTCACAAAATTCCGAAGTTTAAAGTTTTCAAGGTTGTCGGCTTGCAGCCAGGGCAGCACAGGTTGCAAGAGGTTCTAGACTAGTCTAGTCTAGTCTAGTCTGATCTCGATCTACTCCCCCTACATTTTTTCCTAACTTCCCAATAATCTCAAACTCGTGTTTGATATTTGGGTGCTCTAGGTTTCCTGCTTCCAAGAGTCCATGAAGAAAGGATCCATACGATGAAACACCCAAAAATCACAAAATTTCAAGGGTTCCCAAGCTTGAAGGTTCCCAGCGCGCAAGGTTTCCAAGGTTCAAGGTTCCAAGCCACCAAGCACCAAGGCAAGGGCCGAGGGTTCCAAGATTTCAGAGTTCCAAGAAGTTCGAAGGTTCCAAAGTTGCAGGGTTCCAAGGTTGCAAGGTTCCGCGCTTCCATGGTTCCAGGATCCCAGGGATCAAGGTTTCCAATGGTTTAAGGGGTTCGGGCCGGGATTACAGGCTTTCAAATTTTCAAGGCTTCAGTGGTCCAAGTTTCGAGGGTTCCAGGGCGCCAGGTTTTCAAGTTTTTCCAAATTCAAAGCTCCAAGGTTGCAGGGGATGAGGTTTCCGTTCGGTTCCGGTTTTTGGACTCAACAAAAACCAGCGCACCACTCCGAGACCTAGCAGCCACTGCTGCTGGGAAAAACGAGATCCAAAGAAAATCATTGAGTTGTCTTCATCTAGGCTCCGGCAAGGTTGCAAGACGGTTCCAGCAAAAGCAATCCAGATGATTTCCAAGATCAAAACTTGGCAGGCACATTAACCAAAGCAAGAAACAATTGAAAAACACTGGGCGAAGGAGGGAGGCGAGAAGAAGATAATGCAAAAGAAGATATTGTGATGAATGATGAATGATGATGAAGATGATGATGAATGATGATTGATGAAGATGAAATGATATCTGAAATATCATACATCCACAGTTTGCTACAGTTTTTCTTCCCACAGGAAGCTTTGCTCCAGGTGACAATCAGATTAACAATGTCAATGGAATCTAGCTGGGTTAGATATGCTGGTTTATCATCTATGCTGTTACACAGACGCCTTTCCGCACGGAAGTTTTTGCACGAAGAAGCCGTTGCACAGAGCAATTTTACACGCATATGCTTTTACACAAAGCAGCTTTTACACACAGACATGTTTTTACAGTATTTTTTTGCACACAGAGCTTGTTTTTCTTTGTGACAAGCCTTTTCAGAGCAATTTTTACACACAGACGCTCTTACAGGACGTCTTTTTGCACACAGAGGTTTTTTCCCGAACGCATAGCAAGGGTTCCCGTTTCACTCTGAGGTTTGGGGGTTGTGTTCTAGACGTCGCACCGACTTTCCCAACCATTCGCAACCGTTCGCAACCGTTCGCAACCGTTCGCAACCGTTCGCAACCGTTCGCAACCGTCCGCCGCCGCCCCCTGCCGTTCAGATGAAGTCCTTATTGCCGTGCCTATGATGAGTGCTGCAAAAGCAGTCACTTTTGGAGATTTCATACGTTGCGTAACCTCGTTTCATACGTTGCGTAACCTGAAATTCCACGTTTTTCATAACGCGTCAAGAGTTGTTCTGTGTGACAACCGCAATACTTTTGCATCGTTTTCAAAAAATAACTTCACTTTTTCATGGCGGCGCAGCACTTTGGAGACCTCTATCATCAGCACGCGCAGCACTTAAGACGTGTGTGTTGCGTGCTTTTTGCGAATCGCATTGTCAGGGCTGCGTCAAGTGGTGACAACGTGCAAATTGCGCGGCAGTCGTGGCATTTTGTGCCACGTGATGAAAGCGGGAGCCTCGCACGAAACATCGATTTTGAGGTAGCAGATTTTGGGGTTCATTAGGAAACGCGTAGGAAAACGTCGATTTTGTAGCTACAAAGTGTGAAAACTTGAGGAAGTCTCGTAAAAAATGTCTTTTGAGCTTCCAGCATGTCTCGTCTAGATTGTTGTCGCATCGCCGAGCCTATGGGGAAAGCTGCAAAGCCTCTCATTTTTGAAGGTTTCAGAAGAGGTGATAATGCCATTTTGCGTGGCAGGGGTGACACTTCGTGACATTTTTAGAACGGGTCAAAAGTCTGTCTGTGTGACAGGCGCGATACTTTGGCGTCGCTTTCAGGCGCAGCACTTTGGAGACCTCCATATTCTTCTTGTGTGGCAGGCGCGGCGCTTTAGACATGTGGTGTCGCGTGTTCTTGCTAATCGCAGTGTCAGGGCTGCGTCAAGTGGTGACAACGCGCAAATTGTCTGGCAGGCCTAGGACATCGTGAGAATGTCATTTTGCGTGGCAGGGGCAGTTTTGGTGCAGATCCGTTGTTTTGGAATGTGGTCTTGCGCGGCAGGCGCGATATTTGGGACACTCTACACTTTACACTCCACACTGTGCACTTTACACTCTACACTTCACACTTTACACTTCCCACTCCCCACTCTACACTTTACACTCTACACTCTACACTTCCAACTTTACACTTCACACTTTGCACTCCACACTCTACATTTTACACTTGTAAGTGTTGACACTGTACACTTACACTTCCACTTTACACTTTACACTTCACACTTAACGCTCTACACTGCACACTTTACACTCCACAATATACACTTTACACTTAACGCTTTACACTTTACACTCCACAATATACACTTTTACACTTAACGCTTTACACTTTACACTTTACGCTTCGCAGTTCAAACTTTACACCCTACGCTTTGCACTCCAAACTTTGCACTTTACACCTCACACTTACACTTGACACTTCATACTTTACACTTTACGCTTCACACTCCGCACTTTACACTTTACACTTCGCAGTTCAAACTCTACACCCTACACTTTATACTCCACACTTTACACTTCACACTCTACACTTTACACTTGACACTCCACACTCTACACTTAACACTTTCCACTCCACACTTTACACTTTACACTCCACGCTTTTGCTCTTTACACGTCATGCTTTACACTAGACAGCCCACCATCTGTACCATTCACATACGTGTGAGCATTCGGGTTCGCGGGCTGCATCTTGTTTACACTGACAAGCCTTTACACAGAGGAGCTTTTACACACAGACGCTTCTACAGGGCGTTTTTGCACACAGAGGCTTTTACACTGACAAGCCTTTATACAGAGGAGTTTTTACATGACACTTTACAGAGAGAAGCTTTCACACAGAAAAGCGCTTGCACAGAGCAGCTCTTCAACACAGCAGTTTTCACACACATATACAAACGCCTTTACAGAGACGTTTTTAGACTAGATTTTAGACACAAAAATTTTTGAACAGAGAATCCTTTACACAGAGCAGTTCTTACGCACCGAAGCTTTTACACACAGATGCGTTTATACACAGAAGCTTTCACACAATCATTTTTTGGACACAGAGGCCCCTTTACACGTCAGTTTTTACACGCAGACACGCTTACACACAGACACGTTTACACATAGAAGTTTTTGCAAAGAGAAATCTTTACACACAGGAGCTTGTACACAGACAAGTCCTCACACAGGGAATTTTTGTTTACACACAGAAGTTTTTACACAGAGAAGTTGGCAAATCTTTACACAGAGGACATTTTACACAGAAAAGTCTTTACACACGCGTATTTGCACACAAAAGCTATACATAAAAAGGTTTTGCACGCAGATGCTTTTACACAGTGATTACATGCAGATGTTTTTCACAAACACGCTTTTACACAGAGAGGCTGTTGCACAGAGCACTTTAAAAAAAAATACACAGAGCACATTTTACACGCACTTGGACGAAGTATATAGTTTTTACACGCTCCAAAATTTCGAGCTCGACCCTTATCGGAGTTCGACCCTTATCGCAATTTTTCTGCGATCTTGACGTTCAAAGGTCATTTCTTGCGAGAAGGTTTCACCGCGCGTTTTACAACCGCATTTTTCTCAGTTCTGGGCCTTTGACCCTCATTTCGTGCAAAAGGGTGCGCCGTGCCGAACAAAATTCGCATTTCACCACACGTTTTGACATCCGTCGGCAAGATCTCCATAGAGAGTTGCCAAGGTCAAATCAAAATTTACATTCTGGCCACGCGCTTGGGTTTCCAACAGGGGGTTGTGCGCGCCCAAACCAAAGTCAGATTTCACGTTTGGGCCCGACGCGAACCATCTCCGCAAAGGGTCACTGACCCCGACTGACAATTCCCTTTATGTGTGCGGAATTTCGTGCGCATTGATGCATTGCCCCTGCTGCCATGAGAGAGAAAGATAGAAAGGTCGACATTGTCGATGTTGTGTAGGAGTCTTGTAGGAAGTTTTTGCGGGCTCCATAGAAGTTGATCACCTATAGCCTACAAGCCAACTCCTTCGACAGTGACGTTGTAGATGTTTTTTCATAGAACTTGACAACTTACATGTGAACACCTCTGTAAATGATGTAGGTCATGTAGATAATGTAGATCATGTAGATGACACAAGAAAAATCGTAGATGATGTGGGTGACGTAGGTGATGTAGATGATGCAGAATAATTTGTAGATGATGTATTAAAGGCTATGTAGGTTCTGGATGATGTACTTATCGGTAATGTAGAAGGTTATGTTAAAATAAAATGGGTGACGTAGGTGATGAAGAAGATGAAGTTGAAGTTGAAGCTGAAGCTGAAGTTGATGATGATGATGATGATGGTGATGGTGATGGTGATGGTGATGATGATAGCGATGGCTGCTGATGATGACGGTGATAACAATGATGATGGTGATGATAATGATGATGATGACGATGATGATGACGACGGTGATGAAGATGATGAAGACGATGAAGACGATGAAGATGAAGTAAAAGTCGGCTATCCTAAAGTTGATTTGTCAGCAGTTCTTTGGGAAAACCCTTCGTGGGAACTTTCAGGGGAAAAAAACTACACCTGCAAGGGTTCCAACAGAATGCCAGCAAGGTTCCTAGGGGTTCCATCACGAATTTGCAGCAAAAGGTTCCAGAAATGTTCTGGCAAGGTTTGAACAGGGCTCCAGCTAGCAAGAAGTTCCAGCAAAGGATTCAGGAAGGTTCCCGCAAGATTCCAGCAAGATTCCAGCAAGGTTCCAGCAAGGTTCCCGGTTCCAGGGGTCCGGCTCCAGGGCACGCATTTTCCTGCCACCACTCCCCGCTCTAGGGGTTGAAATGCAAGAGGATCGCTGGTGGGAACACACAGACATAGAATACATATACATACGCGTACGTACATACACATACATACGCGTACGCACATACTCATACATGAATGCATACATGCGTGGGCAGACAGAGACAGAAACACGGACACAGACGCAGACAGAGACAGGCGAGCCAGAGACACAGACACAGACGCAGCCAGCCAGTCAATTCAGTCATTCACACACTGGTTCTTTCATTTTTAGCCAATCATTCACTAGTCACTCATGTACCCATTGCATGGGATTTGCTCAAACTAGTCCTGGCTTTGCATCCTGGCTGGCAGGAAAAAAAACTAGTCCGAAGAAGTTTTCTGGATGGCAACACTGCAGTGATGCATTCAATGAAGCACTAATATCATCAAACAACCTCTCCCGTAAGTGCTTCAGTTCCAATAAACCTCTCAGTATGCTCAAAACTAGTCCCGTCCCAGCGCGGCCGGGCAGTATCTTATCATACACCGCAATATAGTGATGCATATCAACCATACCACATGAAACTGCTCACTGAGCTTGTTGCGGATCACTTTGGCGTTCCTTCTGCGCATTGGGATCATTCTCTGAATGATTCACGTGCTGTTTGTGGCAGACCTGCAGGAACATCAAGCGTGTTAAAGTTTGCCGCACGCCTAGGAAGGCCTCCGAAATCAATCCTGGTGTTTTCTGTTTTCAATAAACATACACATGTGTATATATATATATGTGTGTGTTCCCGTAACAATCGAAAATGGCAAGCTACTAAGGTTCCAACGAGAAACTAAGAGCAAGGCAGCACCATCTCCCTTTTTACACAATGCTAAGATGGTGCCTGTACGGCTGCTGCTTTATGTCTGTGACCTATGTCACCAGTGGTCTGTTAGACCACCTGCCACAACTTGGCAGAGAAATCAGTGGTGGTGTCATCAAAAACAATCAAAGCAGCCGTACCCACCGGACTCCCACATGGGATCATGGGTGGGTTGGGTGGAGACGGGCAGGATGCTATCATTCCTTCAGGTCCACAAGGACCAGCGTCAAAGAGAAGGAGTTTTCCAATCCTGCAAAATTTGTGGCAAAAGCTTAAAGGAAGCAAAAATTGAGTGAAGTGAAAGTCGCTTTTCCGGGGTGAAACCTACTGGCGCCGGGTGAGTCAGTTCGTCAGCCCATTGATTGTGATCACGTTTACAATGGTTCGGTGCCAGTTGTGCTCCTCGGTCATACAGCAAATGTACCAGCTGCATGAGAAAGGCTGCGGTGGGCATCTTTCTCGTATTCTGGTTCAGCAGGGCGAAGACGTTGCCCTGGTTGTCAGAGATCAGTGCAAGCTGGAGGCGGAGTAAAGTCGAGGAGCCCCGTTGGATTAGCAAGGCTGCGAAAACCAAGGTGCTAAGCATTTCCAAGGATGCGATTCTTCTGGTAGAATCACCATCCACAAAAGCCCATGGACACTCGTCCGGTTGAATTTCGAGTTGAAACCACCAGACAGCTGATTTGTCTGGGGCTTCCATGTCAGAAATCCATCCTCCAATCCATGGGCGGCTCGTGTAGGCATCTCTCGTAGCACTGGCGTCGCTTGCACCCCACCAGTTTGAGACGCCCACATAGGGAGAAGGTTGTTTGTAGGGGACTGAGAAGATCATCTGTAGCAGCTTCGCAAAGAACTGATGGTTCAAACTTGAGCCAAAATGGCCAAGCCATTTTGGCAATATGATTCCGACAACACATTGCTTGCATTCCGCAAGCTCCACGCAAGTACAAAATATACATTACTATCTATCTATCTATCTATCTACCTACCTACCTACCTATCTATCTATCTATCTATCTATCTATCTATTATACATGTATATATATATATATGATATACATACATATATATAGAGATTTACATTTATATACTTTATTTATATATATATACATACACCTTCATACATCATTCAAAATCGTCCGAAGGAGCCTTCATGGCCCTGCCCTCGTTGGGGTCGTACATGCTCTTGGAGTCACCAACAGCGCCAGATTCAGCATCTAGACCTTCAGAAATTCCGCTGTTCAGAAGGCAAGGAACCAAATCAAAGATTATTTGTGAGTGACCCTTCATGAGAACCTAGCCAAAAACACCAATAGTTGCGTTCCAGTAGTTCACCGCCAGCATGTTCTTGCAGTCCTGCCCAGGCATCAAGAATACTGAAAGTTTGTGCGAAGGTCTGTGACAATCTGTGACAGTCTGTGACAGTGGATGTAATGTTGATCAAATGTAATCCCGGAGTCCCGGAGTCGGGGGCCTTGTCTAATGTCAAATAGCAAGTCGAGGTGCCCAAGGCACTGCGGCCTCACTGCCGAGCCAAGCGGCGGCAACAAAATGCAGAAACTGAAGTTTGCCTTGTTGGGTTTGCCGGGTTTGCCGGGTTTGATTGAATTTCAAACATTCATGAATGGAACATCCAAACAAGTTCGAAAGATCTTGGGACATCCAAACTGATTCAATTTCAGCCCTTAAAACTATGCCGGCGAGGCAGGATCACGAGAAGGTCAAGGAAGAAAGATAAGAAGGTTATGAGTTTTAAGTTATAAGTATCAAAGTGGCCAAAGCGATCAAAGTGATCAAAGTGCCCTTTTAGAAGAACGTCAGTGACTATAGGGACTTTGAACAGCATGAATGTGCGCGTGTGTGTGTGTGTAAAACATCCCAGTAATTGTCAATAGATGTAAAACTTGTAGTGCAAGGGGCCAAGGCATGATATCACCAACCTTGACCAACGAAGCTGGGTGATATCGTGAAATATGAGACCTGGCCTCTCCCATGTACCTGCATATGCATGACGCACCTGGATGCTGCTGCATAGCTGGTGGTCACACATGCCAAGTCTTTACGTCTTGCTAGGAACGAATGTGACTCACCTGGATGCTGCTGCATAGCGGGTGGTCACTTAAGGCGATTCTCTAAGTCTTGCCTTCAAATTCAACAAGTGCAATGCACCCGGATGCTGTCGCATAGCTGGTGGTCACCCAAAGCAATTCTCTAAGTCTTGCCTTTATTGAGACCAAGATAATGCACCTGGATGCTCTTGCCTAGCTGGTGGCCACTTCTGGCAATTCTCTAAGTCTTGCCTTTCTTGAAACGCATGTGATTCACCTGGATGCGATTACTTTGCTGGATATTCCTCAGATTTTTGGGGGTTCACCTCGCTCTTCTACATAGGTTCGGTAATCATCTTTGGAGTTTTGCAAGAAGGGATTCAACTCCCAACTGATCAGTAACTCAACAACAGGTTCCAGGGCTCCAAGGTCGCAATGTTATCAGGCAAGGTTCCAAGGTTTTGCAAGGTTCCAGGATTCTGCAGTTGCAGGTTTCCAGGATTGCAAGGTTGCAGATTTCGAGAGTTCCAAGGTTCCAGAGTTCTAGATTACCAGGATTCTAAATTTCCAAGTTTCTGGGGTTCAAGGTTCCAAGCACCAAGGTTCCAGACTTGTAAGGGTCTTGGTTTGATTCAGCAACAACGCAATGACCAGCGCAATGCAAAGCAAAGGCAAACACAATAGAGCTGCTTCAGGTTGTTTAAAGAACACGGTATGAGCAGCATGATCCAAAGTAAGACGTCCACTCTACAGTTTCACAAGGTAAAAGGTTCAAAGTTTTTCACGGGGCTGTTTCCAGCAAAGCTCTAAGGTTACAAGAGGCCCACTTTGGGGTTCCACAATTCCATGACTCTAGAGCCTCATACTTCCAACACTCCAAATTGCCAGGTTCCAAGATTCCATGGACCAAGGGATCCATATTGTGAGAATCCTAAATTTAAAGTTTCAGGTAGAGCTTGAAGGTGCCCAGTGCAGGTTCCAGACTTGCAAAGAGTCGAAAGTTCCAGGGGACTAGAGCTCCAGGGCAAGGTTCCAAGGTTCAAAGGTTACAAGGCTCCAGGAATCCAAGGTTGCAGGTTTCCATGGTTTCGAAGCTCCAAATTTCAGAGTAGGATTCCAGAGCAGAAACCCTTTGCTGGAGCCCTTGCACGAATGCCTCGCAGGAAATCGTTGTAGGAAGTCTTGCAGGAACCTTTCCGGACGTCAAAACAAAACTTGCGGATTTAGCTTGAGTTTTGCTTTATTAGTTTTCATTGTCTCTGAAGGCTTTGCAATTGATCTGGGGTCTCTGGAAATGGATTCTTGGGTCTTCCCAAATATTATAAAATTATATATATATATATGGTGGAATTAATTTGTGTTATAGGTACCTTATTATTTCCCCCATGCGGTAACCAATTGGTTGATTAAATGGGTATCATCTTACCACTGGGTATTTAATGTATCTATTTGTTTTCTACCATGCTCATGGATAATCATATGTGCATTATTATGTTCACTCTTAGGCAACCAATTGGTTGATTAAATTGGTATCATCCCAGTATCCATTACGATATTTTTTCTATCAAATTCTTTGGATGAACAGGGGTCCACTACCATGTCCCTTATAGGGTGCCCGACCAATTTCTGGATTAAAATGGCATGGGTATCATCCCTTTATAGGGTATGTACTATATCTAGTTGTTTCAACCACGCTCATGTTTCTTCTAGGGTGGTGTCCCCATATACCTTTAGTATAAAGTTTAAAGCCATCAATATTATCCCTGATGATCACTCTTTTATTCAAGTACTAAGTTTTCCCATCATTTCTACGTCTACATCATATATCCTTTAAATGCAATGTCCAATTATGGATTTTGCCGAACTCAGGGTGCAGAAATCTGCACCTTGACTTAAGCAAAAAAAATGACGATATCCTAGGCGCTTGGCGGGGTATTGCCTAAGTCAAGGTGCAGATTTCTGCACCTAGACTTTGGGAATACAGAGGTTGTACCCTGTGATTTAGGATTTTTTTTACCGATGTCAGGGTGCAGAAATTTGCATGTGGACTTAGGAAACAGCCTTACTATTATATTCTACCATTCTTGGCATGACTACCGAATGGCGGATAAGAATTAATAACATTGAAACATCCAAGGGACACTAACCCAATACGATTTTTCCTTCGGGATAAATTTCACTCGTATATACCAAGGCCACCTACCTTGATAGATAAGATAGATAAAGAAAATTATACCAGCGTTGACCCCAAACAGATGTAGAAAATTTCAATTATATTGTACATGCGAACCAAGGAACCCAGAGTGGGAGACAAGTGTGGGAGACAAGTGTGGGAGACAAGTGTGGGAGACAAGTGGGAGACAAGTGTAAACTCATGCGACCCAAGACACCCAGAGTGAAAGACAAGTGTGGGAGACAAGTGTGGGAGACAAGTGTGGGAGACAAGTGTAAACTCATGCGGCCCAAGACACCCAGAGTGGGAGACAAGTGGAAGACGAAGACAAGTGGAAGACGAAGACAAGTGTAAACTCATGCGGCCCAAGGCACCCAGAGTGGGAGACAAGTGTGGGAGACAAGTGTGAAAGACAAGTGGGAGACAAGTCTGTGTGTGTGTCTGATTTTATGTGTAGCTCCCGAAACACAAAGTTACATGGGATTGAGATCAGATTCGCAGCGCTTTGATTCCCTTATTTTGCACAAGGTTTGAGTGAAGGCGGCGTCAAGAAAGAAGTTTGTACTGTAATGCTCTGGTCACGTTTCTTTCAATGTTTGTCCAGGGAGAATGTTTTGTTGCGTTGGTACTAGAGATGACTTTGTTTTATCATGTTTTATCTAGGCGAACCTTGCTACATGTTCATGCAGCTTCATGCCTTAGGTCAAGGCTTCCAATCTTGAACAACTTGCCAGTGTGAGGATCTACAGAGTATGTCACCTGGCTCTCAACTGCGAGTTGGAAATCCCACTTGTAAGATGTCACCGCAGTCTGTATTCTACTGATTCTACTGGAAACTGCTTCAAGATGAGAAAACCTATTCGCAACAGAGTCTTTTGAAAGATCTGAAGGCTTCATATGACTTGTCCATGCTTGTGCCATCTTATCCCATCTCTCAAAAATCATTCAACTCAAGCCGGAGTGAACAATGTCTCCCGGCTCAGCCACAGATTCCGTGCAGGTGTACAGCAGATTCCTAGACCAAGTGACCAAGTGATACCAAAATGTAGCAAGTGCTGCTGGCATGCCTGATATCAATAAGCCCACTAAGCTCTGAGAAAGGAATAGCATGCTACACAGAAAACCTTGCCTCTGTGCATCGAAGCGGGAAAATGCTGGGTTCATGACCTTGGCACAACATCAACAGTTTGTGGCAAAAAAAATACAAATCTTGAGTGCAACGGAAGGAAACAACACGAGTCGCATTATTATTCATCGTTATTTCATTGAACCAAAGCCGCTAGAACTGCTGTCAACAACGTGAGACTTTCCACGATTGTGCATATGTGCAAGGGCCAAAACAGTGTGTATATATATATACTATTGATTGATTGATTGATTGATTGATTGAGTGATTGATTGATTGATTGATTGAGTGATTGATTGATTGATTGATTGATTGATGACCATCCCCTTTTATGGGAATATAAACCAAGTATTTTAACCATGGCACATGTATATTGTGCACTCACAATCCTTTTCCGGAAAACCCTACTCTTTCATTCTGGTTGTGGCGAACCTTTGCGGAAACTTGTTGTCGGGAACCATATTTTGTCTTCACGAAGCTGGCTCCGCAGAGTTCGGAGCCTTCTCATACTGCTGTCAACTGCTGTCCTTCAGAGTTTTGCTAAAGATTTTGAAACTTTGTCTTCAAAGTTTTTTTAAAGGCTTCTTGAACACTTTGTGTTGAGCAAGGAATGGCAAGGCCGTGCGCGAACTTTCTGGGTCTTCAAGAAACTTGTACTTTGGAACCAGCGGAGAATCTTGGAGGCCCTCAGACCTTTGGAACTCAACCCAGAAATCTGCAATTGTAGCATTTACTGGCAGCACTACAGGTACCAGAAACCAACCTGTGTGAGCCTGGCTTGGGCTTGGCTCTTCTGCGGATTCAGTTTGGGATCTGTTGTGCCTCTAGTCATGACATGTCATGACATGAGAAAAGAAAACTCCTTCTCCTTACCTTGAAGAATGCTTGGCCATCAGGGTAAGTGTTTATTTGCTGCAAGAAGCACATTGCTCTTGTGACTCAGAATGCTGCACTGTCGTCGGTGGTCACAGAGTACAAGACCAGCTCCCTGAGGTCAGCACATGTCGCCGAGAGTGTGACTGCTCAAATCTGCTGAAGAATTTTGCCCGATGTCATCTGATGTCATCTGATGTTATCTGTTTTTCCATGTGGGTGTGTGAGCTCTTGAAAGTAGGCCTGCTGATGCCTACAGTAGGGTACTTACAAGGCTTATATTGACTACCCAGCTGAACAGAATGCTGGGTTCCCACCCGTCGTTCTCATCCAAACGGAATGTGTAGAGGCTGCGCTTGGCCTGGGAGTTTGCAACGGTTTCTCCATATGCAGATATTTCCAGCCATATTGTCATGTCACATATGTGGTTAAATATCGATTAATTTGGTGCATTGTGTCGGGCATCATGTTGAATCTCTATCTGCTCTGCTGAGCACAACTGCTGTCCGGATCCAAGTGCCGAGGCCTCTGTGCCTCGCGGGCCATGTGCCAGGTTGTCCTGGCAGTTGCTGACACAATTGTGCATGAACTGCATGAACCTCTGAACGCCAGTGAACAGCTACCAGCGGCGTGTCTTTTCAGGACCAAGCCTACTCCATTTGTCTATTTGTTCAAGTCACAAAATTATTCAATCTTGACAGGCGGACAAAGCGGGTGTAGCAGGAAACAACAATGAGCTCGTGGCTGGCAGGCTTGATCACCCTCACCAAGACATAGTGGTCTGATGTGGTCTATTTGACGTCAGAATGCTGCAAATAAAATTTTCGCAGCACGAAGCATAAACCCGAGGTCCAAGGTGATCCAAGGTCCATCTGTCTTTCTTGGGATAAAATATAAACTCAGCGCAGTACTCAGCTGCTTCTCGAGCCTTGGAATTCTTTGCTTCGTGATGAATTCACGAAGTCCAACTTGCATCAATGTCGATGCACTGCAGTCTGAAATCAAGGAAGGACATTGTCAGCACACGTTACATGGTTTCTCAGTGCAGCTTTGGACTTGTTTCACCTTTTTCGGCTCCCCGCTGGGGTGGTAGGTGATGCCCTTCCACCACGAAGCACACCAGGCCTTAGAAAAAATGTCTGCCATGTCTGCCACATCTGTTTCTTTCCAGTCTATATAGTCTATTGAATCTATTTTTGCAATTTTTCAATCATTTTCATTCAAGCACCACTTTGACGCCAACCAACCAAGTCAAAGGGGACAAGAGTTAAGATAAAGGCACCAGCGTGCGGTGACAAGCTTTGAGACCCAGTACACAATCGAGGCAAATGCTTCATCTCTTGATATCACTCTCCAGGTCTCAATTGTCTTAGTCAGTCTTAGTGACTCAGTCTATCAAAAATCCTCTGAGATCCTTGCAATTGGGGCACTTCCATTGAAGGGTTATCCTCCACTGAAGGCCCATCTGGCAGATGCATTGGACAGCAAATGTGCATGAAAAAAAGCCACTCTAAGAAAATAGTTTCTTGAGTTGCTTTAGAATTGCCAAATGTCCGGAAGATGTTTATGCCTTTTCACCAGCTCGTCCACGGCCAGGTCAATGAATGTATGGCAGCCGTCTTTGGGACGGACTCACACTGCAGCTGATCAAGGATAGGAGTCCCCAGCGAACTCGTTCATATATGAATCCTCCAATGACTGTCGTGCACCTGCTTCGTAATGATGAAAATCGACCAAGTTTTCAGTCAGTTCCCGCGTTGACAGAGAAAACACAAGAAAACAATGTTTCCATCAAAGACAAAGAAGGAAAGTAAGTTCAAATGCCCTAAAGCACCCAGACTGGGTATGCGTGCTGAAGGGGGTCTCCACATAGCTCTCCGCACTCATCTGAGCAGCGCTTGTCGTTACCCAGGATGCAAAAGCATCTTCGCAATACGTCTTGACTTTGAGCCCTTCCATAGATGTACTTCAACCAAAGGCTTTGCAAGACTGTAGCTACTTCTGCTGATGGATGACAGGAAGTATCATCAGGCAGGACTTGTGGCCGGAAGGCTGTGTGCATTTATTGCCACGAAAATTGCATGGGCATCCTTCACCAAATATCACCAAAGCATCCTTGTGCTGTTTTCACCAATTCCACTATGGACAGCTTCACAAGGCCTTGAATGAAAGACGGCTTTCTCCAAGAGCAAAGTCAAACTTACCTGAGCTGCAGGATGCCACTCCAACATCATACGGTCAAGGGCTACAATCAAGGCAAACAAACAAACAGAGAAGCGATAAGACCCCTGCAAAATGTTTCAAAGGTGGAACTGGCTGATGTTTGGAGTGAAAATGGCAGCACGTATGGTCCAAAGTCCCACACAGCATTGGCCCCACAGCATTGGCCCTCTTCCATCCAAGTTCAAACTGTCATGTATCCAGATCATATTCCACGATAGCTACCTTTTGACAAGACTAGAAGCAAATTAGTTATTACTGCGATTGTGGTGCATTGATTTTGACAATGATTTACTCATGCAGTCAAATGCAACTAGCCACAATGCCCCAGCTCCAAAGTGTGATTTTCACCCGGCCCGTACCTACATAATGTAGTAAATGCGTATCTCTTTCAATCTCAATATTTATTTGGAAAATATTGAACAGTTGAAATACTAAATCGGCATCGGCTTGGATTGGCTTGGATCATCACTCTGAAGCTAAGAGGATTGGTTCAATGTAACGAAGCCGTGTTGGCTTCTGCTGTGTACAACATCCACCTGAGTGAAACACTCAATTTCACATCCCATTCGAGACATCAAGCCTCTTCCAATGAGCCTCGAAGCAGCACTGCTCAGCCGCTTGGGACTTTCAGAGTCTTTCAGGAATTTCCAGAAACTGGGTTCGATTGTACAGTGAAGGCAGAAGCAGTGTACGGACAACGCGTCCGTGCTGCCGCTGCCACTTTTTTTCGTGCTCTGTCCGCCCCATTGGGTCCTGGCAAGAAGCGAGGTTAATGTTAACCCAGGATTGCTGGATGTATTAACAGGTGGTGCCAATTTTTCATGGCAAGTTCTCACCGTTTTGGGCCCCCCCAAGCTAATAGTCGGGTTTTCTTAATCCGGTTAAGATAACTGTTCATCCAACCAAACTCTGCCTCTGCAACAATGAAGCTGAGTGAAGCTAAATTCATCCAAAGAAACGATTTGTTCAAAGAAATTCAATAAGTATGGTTCATTCAAGAATGTACTTTGTCAGGATCTTTCTCATGTGTATATACATGGTACAAGTACTTTCATCTTCGCTCAGCCTCGATATTTCCGCCCTCGTGCACCAGCACATATTTTTAGCTGTCTTCCAACTATGCTATTTTGCAAATCGTTACATCCGTTGCATTTTCCTAAGGCTCTCAAAATTCTGGCTGCAGCATTTCATTCAAAACTTTAAGGAATCTGATGTCTGGTTCAAGTCCTTGACAGGCCATCGCAAGATTCAACTCATAGACAGTGCTACAAACACAGCTACTGGATCACCAGAAGCATTCAAGAGGCCTGCCATCATATGACTCTTTATGACTCAGAAATTGCTGAGAGATACCCAGAAATTACAGTACCTGTACTATCTTGTACAACCTATACTGAGTCTTATACTAAGTCTTATACTGAGTCTTATACTGAGTCGTATACTGAGTCTTATCCTGAGTCTGATGCTCAGTCTTATGCTGAGTCTTATGCTGACTCTTATCCTGAGTCTTATACTGAATCTTATACTGAGTTTTATCCTGAGTCTTATCCTAAGTCTTATACTGAGTCTTATCCTGAGTCTTATCCTGAGTCTTATACTGAGTCTTATCCTGAGTCTTATGCTGAGTCTTTTACTGAGTCTTATGCTGAGTCTTATCCTGAGTCTTATACTGAATCTTATACTGAGCCTTATCCTGAGTCTTTTACTGACTCTTATACTGAGTCTCATCCTGAGTCTTATACTGCGTCTTATACTGGGTCTTATACTGAGTCTTATACTGAGTCTTATGCTCAGCCTTATACTGAGTCTTATAACTGAATCTTATACTGAGTCTTATACTGGGTCTTATCATAAGTCTTGTACTGAGTCTTATCCTGAGTCTTATGCTTAATCTTGTGCCAAGTCTTATCCTGAGTCTTTTACTGAGTCTTATACTGAGTCGTATACTGAGTCGTATACTGAGTTGTATACTGAGTCTTATGCTTAATCTTGTGCCAAGTCTTATCCTGAGTCTTATACTGAGTCTTTTCCTGAATCTTATACTGAGTCTTATCCTGAGTCTTATACTGAGTCTTATACTGAGTCTTATACTGAGTCTTATACTGAGTCTTTTACTGAGTCTTATCCTGACTCTTATGCTGAGTCTTTTGCTGAGTCTTATCCTGATGCTGAGTCTTATGCTGAGTCTTATCCTGGGTCTTATACTGAGTCTTATACTGAGTCTTATACTGAGTCTTTTACTGAGTCTTATCCTGATGCTGAGTCTTATGCTGAGTCTTATCCTGAGTCTTATACTGAGTCTCATACTGAGTCTTATATTGAGTCTTATGCTGAGTCTTATCCTGAGTCTTATCCTGAGTCTTATACTGAGTCTTATCCTGAGTCTTATAATGTCTTATGCTGAGTCTTATACTGATTCTTATCCTGAGTCTTATACTGGGTCTTATCCTGAGTCTTATCCTGAGTCTTATACTGAGTCTTATACTGAGTCTTGTACTGAGTCTTATACTGAGTCTTATCCTGAGTCTTATCCTGAGTCTTATACTGAGTCATATGCTGAGTCTTTTGCTGAGTCTTATCCTGAGTCTTATACTGAGTCTCATACTGAGTCTTACACTGAGTCTTATGCTGAGTCTTACGCTGAGTCTTATCCTGAGTTTTATCCTGAGTCTTATACTGAGTCTTGTACTGAGTCTTATACTGAGTCTTATCCTGAGTCTTATACTGAATCTTATACTGAGCCTTATCCTGAGTCTTTTACTGAGTCTTATACTGAGTCTCATCCTGAGTCTTATACTGCGTCTTATACTGAGTCTTATCCTGAGTCTTATGCTCAGCCTTATACTGAGTCTTCTAACTGAATCTTATACTGAGTCTTATACTGGGTCTTATCCTAAGTCTTATACTAAGTCCTATCCTGAGTCCTAACCTGGGTCTTTTACTGAGTCTCATACTGAGTCTTATACTGAGTATTATCCTGAGTCTTTTACTGAGTCTTATCCTGAGTCTTATCCTGAGTCTTATTCTGAGTCTTATCCTGAGTCTTATCCTGAGTCTTATACTGAGTCTTATACTGAGTCTTATACTGAGTCTTATCCTGAGTCTTATGCTGAGTCTTATGCTGAGTCTTATACTGAGCCTTACCCTGAGACCCTTGCCGAGTCTTATCCTGAGTCTTATACTGAGTCTTATACTGATTCTTATACTGCGTCTTATACTGGGTCTTATACTGAGTCTTATACTGAGTCTTATGCTCAGCCTTATACTGAGTCTTATAACTGAATCTTATACTGAGTCTTATACTGGGTCTTATCATAAGTCTTGTACTGAGTCTTATCCTGAGTCTTATGCTTAATCTTGTGCCAAGTCTTATCCTGAGTCTTTTACTGAGTCTTATACTGAGTCGTATACTGAGTCGTATACTGAGTTGTATACTGAGTCTTATGCTTAATCTTGTGCCAAGTCTTATCCTGAGTCTTATACTGAGTCTTTTCCTGAATCTTATACTGAGTCTTATCCTGAGTCTTATACTGAGTCTTATACTGAGTCTTATACTGAGTCTTATACTGAGTCTTTTACTGAGTCTTATCCTGACTCTTATGCTGAGTCTTTTGCTGAGTCTTATCCTGATGCTGAGTCTTATGCTGAGTCTTATCCTGGGTCTTATACTGAGTCTTATACTGAGTCTTATACTGAGTCTTATACTGAGTGTTATACTGAGACTTACAGTATACTGAGTCTTATGCTGAATCTTATACTGAGTCTTATACTGAGTGTTATACTGAGTCTTATATTGAGTCTTATGCTGATCCTTATCCTGAGCCTTATCCTGAGTCTTATCCTGAGTCTTATACTGAGTCTTATCCTGAGTCTTATAATGTCTTATGCTGAGTCTTATCCTCAGTCTTATTCTGAGTCTTATCTTGAGTCTTTTACTGAGTCTTATCCTGAGTCTTATCCTGAGTCTTATTCTGAGTCTTATACTGAGTCTTAAACTAAGTCTTATACTGAGTCTTATCCTGAGTCTTATACTGAGACTTACAGTATACTGAGTCTTATACTGAATCTTATACTGAGTCTTATCCACAGTCTTATGCTGAGTCTTATACTGAGTCTTATCCTGGGTCTTAGTCTTATGCTGAGTCTTATACTGAGTATTATACTGAGTCTTATACTGAGTCTTATACTGAGGTTTATACTAAGTCCTATCCTGAGTCCTAACCTGAGTCTTATGCTGAGTCTTTTACTGAGTCTTATACTGAGTCTTATCCTGAGTCTTATAGTGAGTCTTATCCTGACTTACCGTATACTGAGTCTTATACTGAATCTTATACTGAGTCTTATACTCAGTCGTATCCTGAGTCTTATACCGAGTCTTATGCAGAGTCTTATACCGAGCCTTATCCTGAGTCTTATACATAGTCTTGTGCTGAGTCTTATACTGAGTCTTATGCTGAGTCTTATATTGAGTCTTATACTGAGTCTTATCCTCAGTCTTGTCCTGAGTCTGATCCTGAGTCTTATACTGAGTCTTATCCTGAGTCTTATCCTGGGCCTTATACTGAGTCTTATCCTGAGTCTTATCCTGAGTCTTATCTTGAGTCCTTTCCTGAGTCCTTTCCTGAGTCTTATACTGAGTCTTTTACTGAGTCTTATCCTGATGCTGAGTCTTATGCTGAGTCTTATCCTGAGTCTTATACTGAGTCTCATACTGAGTCTTACACTGAGTCTTATTCTGAGTCTTATCCTGAGTCTTATGCTGAGTCTTATACTGAGTCTTATACTGAGTCTTATCCTGAGTCTTATAATGTCTTATGCTGAGTCTTATCCTGAGTCTTATGCTGAGTCTTACGCTGAGTCTTATACTGAGTCTTATCCTGAGTCTTTTGCTGAGTCTTATACTGAGTCTTTTGCTGAGTCTTATCCTGAGTCTTATACTGAGTCTTATACTGAGTCTTATCCTGAGTCTTATCCTGAGTCTTATTCTGAGTCTTATCCTGAGTCCTTTACTGAGTCTTATACTGAGTCATATACTGAGACTTACAGTATACTGAGTCTTATACTGAATCTTATACTGAGTCTTATACTGAGTCTTATCTTGAGTCTTTTACTGAGTCTTATCCTGAGTCTTATCCTGAGTCTTATTCTGAGTCTTATACTGAGTCTTATACTAAGTCTTATACTGAGTCTTATCCTGAGTCTTATACTGAGACTTACAGTATACTGAGTCTCATCCTGAGTCTTATACTGCGTCTTATACTGAGTCTTATCCTGAGTCTTATGCTCAGCCTTATACTGAGTCTTCTAACTGAATCTTATACTGAGTCTTATACTGGGTCTTATCCTAAGTCTTATACTAAGTCCTATCCTGAGTCCTAACCTGGGTCTTTTACTGAGTCTCATACTGAGTCTTATACTGAGTATTATCCTGAGTCTTTTACTGAGTCTTATCCTGAGTCTTATCCTGAGTCTTATGCTGAGTCTTATGCTGAGTCTTATACTGCTTCTTGTCCTGAGTTTTATACTGAGTCTTATCCTGAGTCTTATACTGACTCTTACCCTGAGACCCTTGCCGAGTCTTATCCTGAGTCTTGTGCTGAGTCTTATGCTGAGTCTTATGCTGAGTTTTATACTGAGTTTTCTACTGAGTCTTATACTGAGTCTTATACTGAGTCTTATACTTAGTCTTATGCTGAGTCTTATCCTGAGTCTTATGCTGAGTCTTATACTGAGTCTTTTACTGAGTCTTATACTGAGTCGTTTACTGAGTCTTATGATGAGTCTTTTACTGAGTCTTATACTGTGTCTTTTATTGACTCTTATGCTAAGTCTTACGCTGAGTCTTATACTGAGTCTGATACCGAGCCTTATGCTGAGTCTTATACTGAGTCTTATACTGAGTCTTTTGATGAATCTTTCACTGAGTCTTATACTGAGTCTTATGCTGAGTCTTATACTGAGTTTTGACTGATAGGCCTGAGAACATACCTTTTCTATCTCCTACAAGACTCACAGGTTCCAGTTGCAAAGAACTTGCCGCCACGAGCCTCATTTTTGTGCCCAGCTGATTTAGAAGCGCACACGAACACACACACACACACTAGATAAGAATGGATCATTATATTGATCCGGCAGGAACTGAATCCTGAAACATGCAAATTAGATGGGAAACAAATTAATCAACTTCAAAAAGAAATTGTTCAGATTGCGGCAATCGTGTAATATTGTGGTTGGGGTTCTGAGCTTGGCCCCTTGCTGTGTCCGAAAAAAGCAGGTACGTGACAAAGGCGTCCCTTTGTCATATCACCATGGAAAGGCAGTGTCTTCGTTGGTGGATGACTGCCAGACCATGCATCTACCCCCTGCATTAATATTAAGATTAGAAAGGGAGAGGACAGAAGGAAGAAAAAGAGAGAAGTTTTACATCTATTTAGATGATACACACTAGACAAGAATGGATCATTATATGATCCGGCAGGAACTGAATCCTGAAACATGCAGATTAGATGGGAAATTGGCAGGTACGTCAGAAAGGCGTCCCTTTCTGATATCACAGATCAAGGCAAGTGTCTTTGTTAGTGCCAGACTTGCAATGATCCCTGGCACCCCTTGCGTTATTTAGAAAGGGAGAGGACGGAAGGAAGAAAAAGAGAGAAGTTTTACATCTGTTTAGATTTTACACACACACACACACCCGGCCAGAGCCGGGTCAACCCTGAAAGGCAAGAGGAAGAAAAAAGCGGACACACGACGGGCAGACGGCCAAAACAAGCGCAGGGGGGGGAGGGGAACAGACGGACCTCCAGAACCAACCTACACGGCGAAACGGACCTGACCAAAACAGCGCACACACCTAAACCCCACGACACATTACGGAGAGGCACGCGGGGAAAATTAGGGACCAAATGGGGGACTAGTTGGTGACAGACAAGGAAACCAAAACAATTAGTTAAACAACAGGATTCAGCTCCTAAACCTAGGGTTCGTGCGTTATGCCACTCCAGGCCCGTGTTCAAGTCTTGCCCCAATCGGCATAAAACGGCTTTCAAGTTCCAACGAATTAGGTGCACAATATGTTTAACCTCACCAGACAACCATCAAAAGAAAAAGGACCACACCTGGAAAGCATGTGCCTGCCTTTCTGTTGTCACAAATGTTCAAAAGCTGAAGCTGCAGTAAAAAACAGAGTTTCTGATTGTTTCGAACGGCTTCACTCTGGCAGACAGGAATCTCGGCGAGAAAACCCTGGGACTACAGGAGCAGCGAGACTCTTCGAAAACGGTGGATAACAGTAAGGCCGACAGTTTCGCTTTACTTAAGCGAATTACCATATTAAAATGTGTGAATTCGGAATTCAAGTCAGTCGACATTGACCCCAACTGGGGTTGCCTCAATTGGCCCTATGGCACCATGTCGGAGTCACCATAGGAATCACACTAGACAAGAATGGATCATTATATGATCCGGCAGGAACTGAATCCTGAAACATGCAGATTAGATGGGAAATTGGCAGGTACGTCAGAAAGGCGTCCCTTTCTGATATCACAGATCAAGGCAAGTGCCTTTGTTAGTGCCAGACTTGCAATGATCCCTGGCACCCCCTGCGTTATTTAGAAAGGGAGAGGGCGGAAGGAAGAAAAAGAGAGAAGTTTTACATCTGTTTAGATGTTACACACACACACACCCGGTCGAAGCCGGGTAAACCCTGAAAGGCAAGAGGAAAAAAAAAGCGAACACCGACGACGGGCAGAAGGCCAGAACAGCGCGGGGGGGGAGGGGAACAAACGGACCTCCAAAACCAACCTACACGGCGAAACGGACCTGACCAAAACAGCGCACACACCTAAACCCACGACACATTACGGAGAGGCACGCGGGGAGAATTAGGGACCAAATGGGGGACTAGTTGATGACAGACAAGAAAACCAAAACAATTAAACAACAGGACTCAGTTCCTAACTCCTAAAGGTCGTGCGTTATTCCCTTGCCGGGACCGTGGTCAGGTCTTGCCCCAATTGGCATAAAACAGCTATCAAGTTCCATCGAATTAGGTGCACAATATGTTTGACCTCACCAGACAACCATCAAAAGAAAAAGACCACACCTGAAAGTCGTGTGCCTGCCTGGATCCTTGTGCATGTTGTAATGCCACTGTCATGTCAAAAGCTGCAAGTGCAAAAGGAAGTTTCTGAATGTTCGGCACAGCTTCACTCGGTAAAGAATGGATTTCACGAATGATCTCAAGGGACAGCCGCAGCGGCAGGACATCTCGAAAAAGGTGCAGAACAGTAAGGCCAGCTGTTGCACTTTACTTACACGAATTACTAGATTAAAATGTGTAAATTCGGAGTTCAAGTCAGTCGACATTGACCCCAACTGGGGTTGCCTCAATTGGCCCAATGGCACCATGTCGGAGTCACCATAGGAATCACACTAGATAAGAATGGATCATTATGTTGATCCGGCAGGAACTGAATCCTGAAACATGCAAATTAGATGGGAAACAAATTAATCAACTTCAAAAAGAAATTGTTCAGATTGCGGCAATCGTGTCATATTGTGGTTGGGGTTCTGAGCTTGGCCCCTTGCTATGTCCGAAAAAAGCAGGTACGTGACAAAGGCCTCCCTTTGTCATATCACCATGGAAAGGCAGTGTCTTCGTTGGTGGATGACTGCCAGACCATGCATCCACCCCCTGCATTAATATTAAGATTAGAAAGGGAGAGGACAGAAGGAAGAAAAAGAGAGAAGTTTTACATCTATTTAGATGATACACACACACTTGCTCAGAACAGTTTTTGCGAATTCTGATGTGGAATGCAACGGACGTGCAAAAACACCAACAATAAACTGACACGAAGAATGAGACCTAATACAATAATATATAGACGTATAATCACAGTAGACATTGACCATGTAAAACAACAGCGATAAGATATATGTCCCCCCCAGCTGCGACTTATATGCGCCCAGGGCAGGACTATATATATATATGTATAAATATATCTATCTATATATATTTTTTATTTATTTATTTATTTAATGCAGGTACAGGTTCATGCGTCCATGAACCCATCCACCACATCTTCCGTAGCTTCGTTGGGCAACATAGGAAGATGGGCTGTTGCCCCCCTGCACTACTATGAAGTTTTACATCTATACACATGGTACACACACCAGACAAAATTGGATCTTTTAAGAGATCCATGAGGAACAGAGTCCTTGAACGTGCAACCAGCCTAGACAATTAGACCTAAAGTAGATCTCGTGGTTGTACTTCGCACAACGATGAAGGTTTTCCGAAAAAATGCAGGTACAAGTGGTTGATCAGACCACTCATCCACCGAAATGCCATAGCCTCGTTGGACTGGATAGGCAAATCGGCTCCAGTCCCCCTGCTTTATTAAAAGGAGAGAAGAAAGAAAAAGAAAAAAAGGAGAAGCTTTACATCTATTTAGATGTTACACACACACCCGGCCGGAGCCGGGTCAACCCTGAAAGGCAAGAGGAAGGAAAAGCGGACACAGACGACGGGCAAAAGGCCAGAACAGCGCGGGGGGGGGAGGGAACGAACGGACCTTCAGAACCAACCTACACGACGAAACGGACCTGACCAAAACAGCGCACACACCTAAACCCCACGACACATTACGGAGAGGCACGCGGGGAAAATTAGGGACCGAATGGGGACTAGTTGGTGACGGGCGTGAAACAACAAAAAAAATTATCAAAACAGGACTCAGTTCAACTTACATTAGAAGTCGTGCGTTACTCCCCTTCGGGACCGTAGTCAAGTCGTGCCGCAATGGCATAAACAGCTGTTCAAGTTCCACCGAATTGGGTGCACGATATGTTCAACCTCACCAGAAAACTATCAAAAGAAAGAAAGACCACACCTGGAAAGCATGTGCCTGTCTTTGCTGTTCAAATGTCACTTCAAAAGCTGCGCAAATGGAAAAGAAACAGTTTCTGCAGTTCCGAGCAATCTCACTTCGGCGAAGGTGCAGGTTCAGAAGGATCTCAAGGGACAACCGGACCAGCGGGACTTCACAAAATGGTGCGTAACCGAAAGGCCACCTGTTTCGCTTTACTTAAACGAATTACTAATTTAAAAGTGTCAATTCTGATGTCAAGTTCGTCCACAGTCACCCGCAAAGGGGTTGCCTCAAGTGGCTCCATGGTACCATGCCGGAGTCACCATGGATATTACACTAGACAAAATTGGATCTTTTAAGAGATCCATCAGGAACTGAGTCCTTGAACGTGCAACCAGCCTAGACAATTAGACCTAAAGTAGATCTCGTGGTTGTACTTCGCAAAACGATGAAGGTTTTCCGAAAAAATGCAGGTACAAGTGGTTGATCAGACCACTCATCCACCGAAATGCCATAGCTTCGTTGGACTGGATAGGCAAATCGGCTCCAGTCCCCCTGCTTTATTAAAAGGAGAGAAGAAAGAAAAGGAAAAAAGGAGAAGTTTTACATCTATTTAGATGTTACACACACACGCAAACACAAACACAAACACAAACACAAACACGCCACGACACAAGCAGCACATCATGCCGTACATATTTCAGCAAACTGCAGGACTTCCTTTACAAATGCAGGCAAATACTTTCGAACTCCGGCATTCACATGCAATGTGAAATAGTGCTAAGCCGTTTTGTCACTGTTGGAGATCTGAAACTGTTGAATATGTACGAATATGTTGTGTTTCTCTGTGCATCTAAATTCATAGGCCTCCACATCATTATTAAGGGCAAGCCTCACAAGGTGAAGAAAAAAATGAAAGATATGGCAGCTCAGAATCTCACAACGCCAGTACGAACACAAAAAAAATGTGAAGTTGAAAAAAATGTCGGCCCATGTTTCAAAGGTTTTCCTGTCTCGCATTGGAGCATCAGTCGAAATTTGGATGGGTGCGGCTTGTAGTCAGGGTTTCATAGAAGGCATTTGCATCTGCTTAGTCCCATTCCCCTCCTGCCTTTTGTGCCCCGAGGTGGCTCACCTGCCCGATTGCTTCACATGCTTTGCTCAGTGGCGAAGGTGAAGCAAAGCAGACTGTGCAGCTGAGGTGCCAAAGCAATTGATTGCCTTGGAATCCGCAGTCGCGTGCTCCAAACGTTGCAAAGCCAAGCCGCATGGTGTTTCTGTCGTCATCTCTATCTTCGTTCATGTTTGGAGTGGCTCATTCTGGCTTGGTCTCGGGCACTCCGAAATGCAAAAGCGCTAAAGTGCAAATTCCTATCATCCAACGCAGTCAAGGTGCATCCAAATGCGCTGAACGCGAAGTTGAACGAGGAGTTTGTGTTTCCCTCAACAAAGCAGTTGTTGCACACAATCCAAGGCATTACCTGTACTCCAGAAACGGATAAGTTCAAAATACTGTAGGCCCTACTCCTTTCAAACACTTTCTTTGCAAGACAGGGAAGGTCTGAAGTCGTTTCACCAAGCTTCCAGCATCTTGGGAATTGAAATTGTAATAATAGGAACATAAATAAGCAACATAAGCAGACACATTTACATTATTTTACATTTACAAACATATCAAACATATCTAATTTGCGTTTGGAGCATGGCTGTCTACAGTCACCAGAGTTGAGCAGATGTTGGCCGCTTCATGACTCACGTAGCCCACCAGTTCATTGTATTCCAAGCGCAGGCGGCAATGGGTGGGAGTTGCCACAGGTGGGTGTACTTGAGTGGTCATCAAACAGCAGTCAGAAATAGCATTCACAATCCTTTTTTAACCATCTATTTGTTATGCATGTTTTATACACAGCTGGAGGGGGGCAGTAGGCCTGTCAGCCTCTTTTCACGAAGCCAAGAGCTGGGGATAAAGTCCACTACTCATCAAAGGGCAAGTAGCCCCTTAGCTTGGTTCTCTGAAAGAGATCAGCCGAAGGAGATTGTAAAGAGGGAGGGGGAACAGGACTGTGGATGCAGGTCCAGTCAAGCGCAAGTACAAGACAACCTACAGGGTTCAGAGGGAAAGTCCAATCCCAAGCACAAATCCAAAGCGAAGTCCAACAATCAGCAAAGGAATCCATGAGGAGCCGCAGTGGATAGGAAAGGCAATATCCCACACCATTTCACTCAGCAAACCAGCACTCGCAAGCACCCGGTCCTCCCACAACATACAACCATTTGAGTGGTGACCAAACAGCCGTCAGAGATAGAAATCATATATACATGTATGTATTGAAATCATAGACACACACACTTTCTATACATTGAAATCTTATATAGTAAGCATGAACTTGTATATACAATATTGTGTAGGCGAATATGAATATCACTTGAGAGGGGGGACGAAAGGTAGGTGGGGGTGTTAACTTGCACGAGTCACCCGGGGAACCACTTGCATATGCGTGCAAGCGTGTCAGGTTTTGCGGGGTTCCTCTCAGAAATATCAATATGTAGCCACTGGTAAAACCCAAGATTTGGGGGGTCGATAAAACAGCATATGCATATACATTTACAGGTACCATAACATATTCATATACCTTTAGATTTCCACAACTATCTTACCACTATACTCCCTACCCCCTGAAATATAATTTTTCATTCGCCAGGTGCATATACACGTGTATTTGCAAACAGCCGTGGGTCACTAAACTCCTGTGATCGATCAGGCCCTTGCCCACTCAAAGTCCAAATTCCTGTTTTACATGTTACATATTCTGGGACCTGAAATTACATATTCTGGCGGAATATCATTCCTCTTTTCAAAAAAAAGAAAAATAAAAACAGAAAAATGAAAACATATGAGTTTGGAGCGAGCTTGGAGTGAGTTTGGAGAGAGTTTGGAGAATCTCCAAACTCACTCCAAAGTCGTTCGTCTTTTCCAAACAAAAATGAAAAAGACAATAAAGGAAAAAACATAAGACCAAAATGAAATCATTTCAGTTTGGAGCGAGTTTGGAGAGAGTTTGGAGAATCTCCAAACTCACTTCAAATTCATTCCTCTTTTCCAAAAAAAAAGTTTAATAGAAAAAACAGAAAAATGAAAACATATGAGTTTGGATCGAGTTTGGAGAAAACTCACTCCAAACTCACAAAGAAATCTTTGTTTGATGTAATTTTCAAAAATTTTCGGAATATTTTTAAAAAAAGGAAAAATGAGTTTGGAGAATCTCCAAACTCTCTCCAAACTCAAAAAAATATGCGTGCACAACTCTTTTTTTGAGTGGCTGCACGCATATTTTCTTTGCAAAAAAGTTGTGCACGCAAATCTTTTTTTGAGTTTGGAGAGAGTTTGGAGATTCTCCAAACTCATTTTTCCTTTTCTTTTCAAAAAAATAAATCCAAAAAAATTGACAATGACATCAAGCAAAGATTTCTTTGTGATTTTGGAGATTCTCCAAACTCACTCCAAACTCGCTCCAAACTCATATGTTTTCATTTTTCTGTTTTTTTTTCTATGTTACCTTTGTTTTTTGAAAAAGAGGAATGAGTTTGGAGTGAGTTTGGAAATTCTCCAAGCTCGATCCAAACTCATATGTTTTCATTTTTCTGTTTTTTTTTTCTATTTTACTTTTTTTGGAAAAGAGGAATGAGTTTGGAGTGAGTTTGGAGATTCTCCATACTCTCTCCAAACTCACTCCGAACTCGCTCCAAACTCATATGTTTTTTTGTTATTTCATTTTTTGGGGGGAAAAGTTGGGGATTCTCCAAACTCACTCCAAACCCGCTCCAAACTCATATGTTTTCATTTTTTCTGCTTTTACATATTACATTTTTGTAGCTCGGACCTGAAATTACATATTCTGGCCGCTGTTTTATTGGAACATCTCAAATAAACCTTGTGCACGCATATCACCCGGAGCGGCTAAGCTCGTGCAAGTTATCAGGTGGGGGCATATTTCCCAACAACTTTTTGCGCTCATCCTGTTTCAATATCGAACTTTCTCTTCCCCCTAGGTGCCTCTCAATTTCCTGCATCCATTTCGCTTTATACGTAGACTTCCCCCATTGGCCTCTCCATAGATAGGTAGATAGATATATATATATATATCCATTCATCCAGTCTCACGGTCTTTTTCCTCCAGCGTGTATCATCCACAGGTGCTGCATCTGCTGCATATGAAGCGTGATTTCCAAGCTTCTGCTGCTGGTGCTGCAACAAAAGACTACTTGAATCTCAAGTAGTAGATCCAAGCTCCACCCAGTGATGGGAGGGAGTGGAATTCAGGGTAGATCTTGAGTGGAAAAATGTAACGCCAGCATTCATTGATAGTGCTCATCCATTCATCCAGTCTCACGGTCTTTTTCCTCCAGCGTGTACGCATCATCCACAGGTGCTGCATCTGCTGCATATGAAGCGTGATTCCCAAGCTTCAGCAGCTGGTGCTGCAACAAAAAGACTGCTTGAATCTCAAGTAGTAGATCCAAGCTCCACCCATCTTTTCCACCCATTTTTTCCAGACTCTCAAGTCGCCTTTCACCGTCGGTGGAGTGAGTACCAAAGATGTTCTGGTAAATGTGCAGCCCTGAAACTTCGGCAAGCAGTGACCACATCTGAAAAGCTTTTCGCAACATCTAGGCAGAGACGACGAGAATCAGCTGAGATCAGCTTGAGGTATTGCAGAGACATCGTCTCCTGAATGTAAATTTCAAGCATTTTATGGTTCGCCCATCTTCCCCTCCGCCGACACAGCTCGGAATCCTCCGTCTTTTGGATAATAAAAGTGGCTCCTCCACTTCTCAGTGAGCCCAGGTCTAATGCTCGTAAAGAACTAGTGCTCTCAACTGGAAGACGCAAAGCGCCAGCAAAGATTTCAAGCGATTCCGCAGGGTCTGAAGGCCAAAAGGCCAAAGTCTTTCATGTTCAAAAAGCCCAGAAAATGCAAGCTCTATAATACCAACCATATCACTGCTGTCAGCTTTTCCCGTTTGGTGGCGGGCATACGTAAAGCGGCTCTTCAGCTCCTGGATCGAAATCAAGGCGTATTCAATCGAAAAGTCCAGATCAGATGGAAGCAAAGGATCCTTCCTCAAAGCACCAAATATCTCGCCAGGCCTCAATAAGGCATTGAATCTGAGGGCTAGACACCCAGCTACTCTAACCCAGCCCCAAAGCAAAGCCGTCGTGATCATTGCCACCAAAATCACAGGTGGTATTGCTACATGATGAGAAGAAGGTTCGCTCCTCATCCAGGAATAACCCAAGTCCCAGCTCTGTTGCAGCAGGCGTCTCACCGCAGGCTTCCGAGCTCCTAAGCTGTTTAGGGTCTCGGCATACTGTAGATATGATTTCCCGGAAGAATACAGGAGCCTACCATATCTAACCATAACAACCAGATTCAACTCATCGATGCAAGTCTGGTGATTCTGAAGCATATAGCCAATATCGATGCCGGACTCGACAGTCCATTCCAGAAAAGCGTTCCAAAACCTCTCCCGTATCTGCACAGTGGCCTCCGTGACAGGTCTCCCCAGCTTCAAGGGTTCTCTTGCTTGTCTGATAGTGGCTTTCCGCCGTTCCCCAGCTGTTTGCGCAGTGATAGGCATGGCCATGGCTGACTCTGAACCTACCAGCAGCAAGCACGTGAGCATCGCACTAAGCATTGAAGCCACTCGTTCTCCAGAGATACCACTAAAGCTTCGCGCCAACGCGGCGTCTCAAAACCCTCAGCGAGCTTCAGGAAACCCCGGCTGCCAGCTTTCAAGATCCTAGGTGAAGCTCCAGCCAAAAATGCGATTGCTCAGACTTTCTCCCAGATCAAAACCTTCTGCCCTTGGTTTGAAAATCTCTGCCGCTTCTTCACGCGAATCACACCTCCTGAAAGCAATCCCTTCAAAGATTCCACGGTGAAGGGCCAAAATTGCAGCGTAGGCTGTGTTGTCAAAACCCCAATGGATGCCAGCTACTCTCCAACGCCCAATGGCTGGGATATGCCAGACAGCGTACCACCTGATCTCGTTGTGGCACAGACGCTCAGGAGGTTCCAGACCTTCGGATCCAAAGTAGGCTCCAAGCCTTGCAGTCGGTCCTAAGATGCCGGCGTTTGGACACCTGGAGTTTGGTACAACCCACAGCTGAAGTCTCGGCCCTGGATTGGTGCTCTCAGAAGTGGTGCTGACACCGTCTTCCTGTTCTGGTTCTTCTGCTTCAGCAACCACGCCAGCAGGCACTAGCTCAAGCACCTGGCGAGGATGATTGCGCCTGGCACAACAGGTGAGTTGCAACCTTGCAAGGGGAACTTGACCCATGAAGGCTGCCTGTCAGTCAAACATGAGTGTGGCAGATACATAGATAGATACATAAATACATAGATAGATACATAGAAAAATCGATAGATGGATAGATGGATGGATGGATAGATGGATAAATGGATAGATGGATAGATGGATGGATAGATTGATAGATAGGTGGATTTATTAATAGACTGTATAGACTATATAGACTCTATAAACTGTATAGACTATATATATAGACTGTATAGAGATGTATAGAGATGTATAGAGATGTATACAGATGTACAGAGATGTATAGAGATGTATAGAGATGAATAGAGATGTATAAAGATGTATAGGATATGTATAGAGATATATACATGTACGTGCATTGTTCTGCATTGTTCTACATTGTTCTGCATTGTTCTGCATTACAGTTGAACGAGCAGGCCCGAGACAGAGTATATACATATAATTTGACAAGTGATTGTCGCACAGTGCACTGGTATTTTTTTGCCTCGAGGGCCAATGGCCAGAACTTCTTGTGGTGGTTGTGGAGGACGTTCTACTCCGGCAGGCCCTGACACTAGTCCACTTAAGAAGCGTCAGAAAATGCAAAATAAAACAAGGCATGGTAAAACTAGTGAAGACATACTGATGAAATATGATAAAATACACCTACAGTAGATTGAATGCTTCATGGAACCTCTGGTGACTCTGGTGACTCTCGTGCAATGTTGGAGAGCTATAGAGACTTTAGAGACTTGGTGCCATATCGCAACATGTGCAGCCCTCGGCTCTCGCCTGAGTTCAGCCTTAAGGCGATCGATCTCGTCTTCAGCTTCTTGTCGTCTTTGACGCTCCAGCTGCACCTGTCGATGCGTAGAAAGTCTATGAAAGTCTGGCATTCCCACGTCTTATGCGAAACTAAGAGACTACTGTACTAGACTTGCTGGAAGAGAGAATGAAAGGAGCAAACATCTAGCAATATCAGCAAAATGTCAACAGTGTGAAGAGCTGAAAGGCTCTGGGCCCCAGGCTCTGGCCTCGTAAACAAGCGGAGTCCCAGGAGTCTCACAGCGAACAGGTGCAGGTGGCAGCCATTCGGGTGAAGCCTGCACTCTACGCACTCTATGCGATGTGTGTCCCAAAGAGAAAGGATCAGCAACGCACACGATGTTGGCAACAAACCTGTGAGGATAAGCCGTAGGCACTTCCAAGACTGAGGACTAATTATCATATTCGCCCATGCACAATGATCCCGTAGTGTATGAGTCTATATCCACATATATCAACCCTAAAAGAGCAACTGCCCCTCTCTTTGTCATGTTCATTTTGTTGCTTTCCTCCGACAGTTTCATTATGGTTCATCTATTCCAGAAACAAAAAACACATCCTCACATGACCGATGTGCCCGATATGCCCTGCACATTCCGGCACATCTGCACCAATCTCTCGTCGAGTCTCTGAGGTTGGTAGGACTGATGGCTTCGCTTGGTTTGCATTGATTGCTATGCCAGCCTAGATTCATAGCGGCAGCACAAAGAACCATATGAGTAATTAGGCAACAGAAAGCTTAATTCACTCTTGTCCCGAATGACCGGAATTCTGAATGCGGCAGTACAAAAATATATAAATGTTGGTGTCTTGCTCCACACTACGTCATCAAGATTCTTTGTTTTCGAATGACTGGATCGATCCAGGCTGAGTGCGGCTGACGCGCTGAATGTGAATTACCTCTCAGGACTTGCTCATGCGACTTGCTGCCGAGATGCAGCCTGGATGTCCTGCTGAAAATGTTTTCTGAGCCGCACTGCTTGCTTCATCATTTCATTTGCCTCGAAAAATCCGCAAAGAAAACCCTTGCAATTTGAATTTTTCAGTTTGTTTGGTGTTCATGTGCTTTTTACAAGATCGTAGGTTCAGTATTTCCTTGCTTAACCTAGGGTTTTGCGCAGGAAAGCATTCTATCTCGATGCCACATCAACGTCTGCAAAACCTCTTGGATCAACAAAACTGGCGCTGTACTATACATGGTGCAACCTATTCACGTTGAATTTCATCTGGGAAAATTAGAACAAATATAACAACATTCACATCTTTAAAGCATGCAAATCCAAAAAGACGTATTTATATATTCATCACAAACTCTGGATGGTGGGTTCTAATGATCCATCCTTGCATGAACACTTTGGTGTCACCAAGCATTTGTTGACAGTAAATGGATGAATGCAAGTAGTTGGAGTTTCAAAATAAAGGTTCCGGAACGAAACAAATATTAATGTATAACAAATAAATGCTAATATGCAATCACAAAAACATATCAATTTCTTGGGCGTCGAGATGGATACCTGTTTGAAAATGATGACGCTAAATACGTGCTAAATAAAATTGTTGTTGGATCATCACTTCCGGCAAGCAGCTGTCAAAATTTCCTTGTTCAAATCTTTTGGAGCCTCAGTAAATGTGGGAAAAGCAAAGTGTCAAGGAAATGTTTTCATTTTTGTTTGCAGATTCTGAGTCGCAGGCTTTGGCTCGACGACGAAATACTTGATTGGAAATTGGATTTTCTTCCTGCAATGCACAGGATTTTGTGTATGTAATATTGCAAAGTATGCGACCATATTCCACTGGAAAACACAATCTGTGATCATGCACAAATGCAACAAATACAAACGGCCCTCAAATCAAAACCTAATTGTTTAAGTCGAAGCTGCTTGTGGATTGGATCACACGTTTGGTTTGTTTTTCTTTGCAGTTTCAGGTCCACCATGATCAGTATTTTCCACGTTTGTGGAAGAGTCATGACAAATCCACAACTGACACACACCTTGACAGAATAAAAACGCCGAACGTTTTTCGAACGAGGTTCCCATCGATATGGACTGGGAGATACGCAGAGCATGTTTGCCGTGTGATTCGCATGACAACCTTCAATGAGTGTTCGCTCCCTCCAACCTCAGTTTTCGGAATTCAAAACCATACGAATCGATCCAAACGCAAAAAAAAAAGTACCGCATTCGATTTTGTCAAATGCTGCATCAATTTATTTCAACAAAGTGAGAAATGGATTCTGAGGTTTCCACGGTTGGAATCCTGGATTGGGTTCACCCGAGTAGGTCCAACCTCCATGCATGTTTGCAAGGTCAAAAATGAAAATATCCAAGTCCGAATTTGTCCCCATCCAAACCTCGAATGTTGCATGTTTGTAAAACGACATCGATCGGCTTCAAATGGACAGGTTGATGTGGAAATTGTCCAACATGCTATCAATTTTGGTCCGATTTTGTTGTTGCTGGATGCCATGCACTTAATCTATTGACATTGTTGCGTATTTGTCTGCAGCACACCACTTGCAATTGCATCGGAATCATTTTGCTGACACTCCCTATGCCACAAGTCAGCACTGAATGAACCAATGCAACGAATGTCCTCCAAAACATTTTGACTTTGAAACATTGTGGATGACAACAACAGATTGTTCAAAAATAAAAAATCCATGTGTCAATCCTTACGCATGAAAACCCACCACAATTGAAACCATCAACGCAATCATTCACACGAAAAACAAATTGATGGAAAACATAATGCATTCATAATTTAATAATTGATAATTGATTGGTCAAATCATATGTAACAAGAGTGTCAAGAAGGGAAAATGACAACAAAATTGAATGGATCAAAAACGACCAAAACACTATCGATTGTGTGCGTCACGAACCCATGAAACATGTAACGTGAAAACATTCACAATGAGAGAGGATGTTGAGTGCACATGCACACTGTTGATAAAATATTGCACGTGACTGTTGGCATTGCCATTCGTGGCATGTTTGTTTTCACATGAAGCGTGGTGACAATAATACTTGGGCCAACAATGCGTTCCCCCAGCAACCTGACTTCGTGGGATGAGACTAACGGTGTTGTGAAATGTTCCAATCTTGGGTGCCACTATTGGTTTAAAAGATAAAATAAATTCACTCAGCCACAGTTGTGGTACATTTTCACCCCACCGCAAGTTCACAGTTTGAATTCAGCGCATCATTCCACTGTACTTAGATCGCATGCAACATGACGTGAATTGGTAATGGGGCAGGCATTGGGATGACAAAAAATTGTATAATTGGTGCGCCATGTTTCCAACTAGGACGCATCGGAAGTAACGGCGTTGCCCTGCATTAATTTGCATTTAATTGTTTTAAAGATGTTTTGACAAGTGAACAACGAACAATTGACCAATATGCCTCTTTAAGCATTGCCTTCTTCCAACCCAAACTCGTTGTTGCGATGGTAGGTTGCAGCAAGTCTCACATTTTTGGCCGCAATCCAAACAGGCAAACGCCTCACTTGCGCACCCAGAACCTCTGCGTACCTGACTCCCTTGCGCGCCTTTCACCTCACTTGCGCACGTCAAGTTCACTTGCGCGCCTCAATTTTGACCCACTTGCGCTCCTGACTTTCAGGATCTGCTGTCAGTATTGGTGTATGTCTGATACAAACCTCATTTGCGCACCGCAGCAAAATGTTCTCACGTGCGCACCTCATTGGAACCTTGGACCTCTTTGGGGTTTCATTTCCCAGATACTTCAAGGAAATATTTATATAATTTTATATAACAATATACATTGCCACCTTGGCGGGCAAGTGCGGGGGTGGGTTAGGGGGCGGCGGGATTTAAGTCCATTAACTGCCACCTTGGGTTTCTTTGGGTTTTCATGCTAAGTTTCATCCAAGGGGTTCATGTAGGCCGGCTTGCATTAAGACTTCGCACTCCCAAGTGTTCAACGAACAACTTAACAACACACTTTGCCACCTAGGGGGACAAGGCGGGCGGGTGAGGCAGTTTTCCCCAGTCTTTAGCTCTGGACCTAAGCTACGAAGCTAACAAAACTTGTGGTCACACAGTGGGACCGCAGCACCTTTTTACGCAGCTATGCTAGCACGTCTTGAGCCGCGGAGTGGCGCAGTGGTGCAAATGTGCAAATGATTTACCTTGCAGTAATCCAGCTACCAATAGCGTATATAGAGTTGCCAGTTGCATGGCAGTCTCATGTGCAAATGCGCAAATCGAGAAGTGTATGTTCCAGTCGCTTTTGGCTGAGCGAAAATAAACATGGTAGCGGAGCTGTGATCCACTGACCGACCCTTGAGGCAGTGGTGAGCTCCATTGGTACTGCTTCAGGACCCAGATCCCCAAGGGTTCATAGGGAGCTGGGATCGTTGCCGCAAAAGCATCTCTTTGGTTTTTAGCCACAATTGCTTTTGGGTGTGGACAGTTTGGGATTTCGAAGTGGTTGCAACATTCCGTGGAGTGGTTGTACCTTCTACTGGACTGCTGTTTGCGTGTTCAGTCAATGGTTTACATCTTGAGTGGTTTGTTGCATTGCTTTGCAGTTTGGACTTCCAAGTGATTCAATTTAGCAATGATGGCAGAGGCACAAGCGCTGATGCAGGCTGTCCAACAGGCAGCAACCGCAGCTGCTGAAGCTGCAACAGCTCTCAGAGACGTGGGGGTTTCGAAGCATTCTGGTTTCTCAGAAGCCAATCGTGCCGCGCAGTGCCCTAAGGAGTTTGGTAGTGCAGTATCGGCAGAAGATTCAACAAATTGGCCCGCCTTTCCGCTTTCCTTCAAACAATTGCTTTGCTTTGCAGATGATGGGTATTCAGCAGACTTGAAACATGTTGAGGACCATGGTGATGTTGAAGTCACTTTTCAAAATTCAGTTGAAGGTCAAGCTTCGAAAGCCCGTTCAACAAAGTTATACGCAATTTTGTCTTGAGTGCTGCGCAATACGCCTTTGAAAGTGTTGAGACAGGTGGCAGACAACAATGGTCTTGAGGTTTGGTGCCAGCTACAAGGACTTTTTGCACCCAGGACAAAAGCCCGAGCCATGTCCATTTTGGCCGCCATCATGGTCTATCCAAACTTCACCACGGAGAAGTCAATGGTTCGAACAGATTGCTAGCTTGGAACGACTCGGTGACGAGTATCGCAAGGCGATTGGCAAAGAAGTTCCAGAAGATGTTTTATTGACCACTTTGGCCAAGGTGCTGCCAGCTCAATTGAGGCAGCACGTGCAGTTGAGCATGACAGAGACATCAATTTTTTGTGATGTCAAAGAGAAGATCCTTGCATATGAGAAGGTATCCACATCTTGGTCACGAGACCGTGTGCTGCAGGAGTGTGGTGCGACAGCTTTGGGCAGTGTTACATCGTACGCTTCTGCAGATGCAGGTCCAGTTGCAATGGAGGTGAATGTTTTTTCAAAAGGCAAGGGCAAAAAAGGCAAAGGTGGAGACAAAGGCAAAGGAAAGCAGAAAGGTTTCAATGACAAGGGCAAGGGTAAGGGCAAGAGTGCCGACAAGGGAAAAGGTAAAGGTCAGTCTGCACCTAAGGGACAACAGAAGGGTTACACCAATCATGGTTTCAATGGCGGGCAGCAGCAGAAGAAGAAAAAATTTGATGCTAACGTTTGTGCATACTGCGGCAAACAGGGACATTGGCAACGTGGCTGCAGGAAAGGGCAATCAGATATGCAGCAGCAGCAGCAGCAAGTTCGAGTTGTTCGTGCTGGAGACAATGTGGACACCAGGCAAGACACTCAGTCCACAAACTGCAGGCTTCAGTACTTGGTCGGAATCTCAAGCAGTGCGTTTGGTGTCAATGCAGTGTGCACATGTTGGTCCACATGTTGTTGAAGACCTCACCATTCATTCATGTCCCATGTCACCCACAAATCCTGGAAAGGTGCGCATCTTGAAACAGTGTGATGCATTTGATATGTCAGTGACTGATTCGGACGATGCTTGGACGTACAGCCCTTATTGCATGCAGCATGTCAGAGCGGTTTCAAGTGTTGACAAGGATGGTGGATTCACATGTGATGTCATTCTGGACTGTGGAGCTGACACATCAGCGTTGCCTTTGAGATTTGGTCAAGCAGGAACAGAATGCCCGACACCCAGCACATCTTACGTAGATGCTCAAGGGATGCCATTGTCAATCCAATCAACACGTCTTGCTCATGTGCAATTTGGTGATGTTATTTTTCAATCAAAGGTTCTTATTTATTATAAGGAAATCGGCAGTTTCTCTTCGAACCCAAAATTTTGGGTTGGAAATTTCCCGTAACGAAAATGGGCGTGATAGATCATTTCTTCTTCTTTGAAGAAGAACCTTCTTTCCACGTCTTGGTAAAAAATTAAAAAGTCATCGCATTCCATTCCGTCTTTGCCAAAAACGCAAACGAGAAATAAGTGCCGAAAAACGAACGTGAACATGTCGCAGTGCAAAAACTGAAATCGGCGGACCTCTCCTTTTTTGACAGCAGTTGGGGTAGATTCAGGATCCCGTTCTTCGAAAAACGGGAGGGTTAGGCCTCGTACATAAATTGCATAAAAGCACAGAGTTCTGTGAGAATTATGCCAGAAAAAAGGGGGGGAAAAACCCCAGGTTTTGGGTGGGTACAACCTGCATTCAAAAATGCAAGCTTCTCCCTCCACACCCTCCCTGTCTTGAGGCGAGCACGGCCGAAGATATTATCACATGTTAAAAGAAAACATGTGAGGACAATGACGATCCATTTTGTTTCACAAAAACCGCATTGTCAGATTCCAAAATTACCAGGTTAAATTTCCTGAATATGACAAATCAAGTTTCTTTCAACTTAAAAGAAACAGGTATAAAACGTCCAGCCAAATAACTGATCGTTTTGGTTCAGGGTTCCTTCATTCACTGTTTAGAAGTGAAGAAGTCAACATTCACGTCAGGGAAAAAATTTCAGGAAACTGCCTAATTTTGTCCAAGACAAAATTTTTCCTTTTATCTAAATAAAGGGAGCATCATTGCTTTGCAATGAGTGAACCCTTATTTATTATAAGGAAATCGGCAGTTTCTCTTCGAACCCAAAATTTTGGGTTGGAAATTTCCCGTAACGAAAATGGGCGTGATAGATCATTTCTTCTTCTTTGAAGAAGAACCTTCTTTCCACGTCTTGGTAAAAAAATTAAAAATTCATCGCATTCCATTCCGTCTTTGCCAAAAACGCAAACGAGAAATAAGTGCCGAAAAACGAACGTGAACATGTCGCAGTGCAAAAACTGAAATCGGCGGACCTCTCCTTTTTTGACAGCAGTTGGGGTAGATTCAGGATCCCGTTCTTCGAAACCCCAAATTCTTTGATCCATCTTCCTCCAACCGCTTCAAGAGTCGATCCCAGTCTATTCTCTGCCCGCGCACATTTGAAAGTTCTTCAAAGGACATTCTGCTCGGAGCATCAGCAATATTGCTGCTAGTCGGAACTCTGGAGAACCATACCTTGATTTGTAGATTCATTTCCGACACAACAAAGGCTTGTACCAATCTGGTACCTGAACCCGCATCAGTCGCTCCTTTGACCAAGGCGCCTTTGGCTGCCTCGTTATCGAGATAAAAGACACACTGAGTGTTGCTTAGGTATCCTTCCCACAATATTAGCGAGATCCATACCGGTAGCAATTCTATTTCGAAAATGGGGTGTTGCGAAGCTGCAAGAAACATTTCCATCCAAGGCCTCGGAATAATTTCCGCAAAGAACTCACAAGCAATCCCGCACGGGCTGATCAAGACCGCACCTATGGATCCTTCTTTATCAAGTTCACCTTCACACGCACCATCCGAAAAGACATACCATGTGTCCAAGCTAGTGGTCCTAATCTTTGTAGGGGGGCATGAATGACCCTCTCTTTCAAGATTCGGACAGCCACAAGTTCCTGCATTGAAAGCAACTCTGAGGTGCGACCTGCTGAGGTCATCCTGCTAAGTGTCGACAACGCTTGTTGGGCTATCCGCCCACTGGCAAAACACTCGAACCATTGCATTCTACCCCTCAAGCGCTCTGCTTCTTTCCTTGACAACTTCCCTTCCCTCAAAATGACACTCAGCGTGTTGTCCAGCTCCTCCACGCGACTGGCCGTATGTCCAACTGTAACAAAGCGGCCCAAAGCATCATTCTGTGAACCTTCAGGAGATAAATCTATCACCACCCCCAAAGCTTTGACCTGTGTGCTCCATGGCACTGCTTTCTTCCCCTCCTTCGCATAGTCAATGCCCAACAAAGTGAATAAACCCTCCGCTGCAATCGATGCACTTTCGGCACAGACCTTCTTTGACAACAAAGTGAAGTCGTCGAAAAAGCTAGTCCAGCACAAACGAAGTCCAACTACACCTATGTACCAAGTGGCCATAGCTATACGTAAAAAGGATCCTACGGACCCTATAGCGCCAAATGGCAAAGCGTTGAGGCCCAGAAAACGAACTCGTGAAGCATGTGGGTCCCACACCGCAATTCTGAGCAAGGATCTGTCGTGTGCATCAATCCCATATTGCTTATAAGCGTTTTTGAGATCGTATGTTTTTCCCAAAACCGCTTCCATAGAGTTATCCCCTATATTTGTCAAGCACCATGCAATGTAGGCCGCCATCTCGTCAATGGCATGGATCTTCAGTTTCTCGCTGCTCCCACAAGTGCTGTTGAAACCACCAATTGAACAGTCATCTATCAGCCTCGTTTTTTCCCCTTGCTTGAGACCAAAACGCTTTGCCAACAAATGATTTTCCGCTATGCAGTCATCATCTAACCATGCCCAACCTCGGTCCAATTCCTCTTGTGTGAGGCTCCATACTTCCTCGGCTCTGTTCTACAACGTTGGGGTAAGGCAGGAGGCGCGGTGCGCAAAGAAACTAAAACTGAAACAGAACTAAAACAAACGCGCGCATCGCCATGTTCGAGGAAAACATAAAACTGAAACAACGTGAAAACGAAACTGACATCACAAGCCACAACTGAAATTCGAGTGCACATGCGGAAAACAAAACCAAGATCACTGAAAGTGGATTGCTGTCACACGCCTTTTTATCGGTGGTAGAGGAAACAAGGTCTCAAGTCCAATCAGCGGACATTCATCCAAATCGCTTTCCATCCGTTTGGTTTTCTCAACACAGCCGAGGGCAAAGCTCCCCCCGATCCAAGTCCAGTGCCGTTGATTGCATCCGTTGCAAAACATGAAATGAAGGAGAATGAAAGGCCAGTTCCAGAAGGAGTCCAATGGACAAGCAGAAAAGCCCGGTGATCAGTGAGTGCCACAAAGCGCCTCTGAGCGATTATACTCGTCAAGCCGAAGGTAGATGTCATCCCGATCAATGTAAATGCCATAGCAAGTGCAGCATACAGTCTGTAAATCACGGTCATCCAGGAATGAGAAGCAAAGCACGTTGGCAAAACGTGATGGCCCAGTATGGTCCCATAAGTTCCACGTAACCAAAAAGAAAATTTGAATGCTGACATAGTCAAAACGGTCAGCATCCCATGCCAGTCTCAAGGGATTGCGCTGTTGCATCATAAAGACGTATGGAAAGGAAATTGAACACCCAATACCAGGGTGGGAGGGTGTGGACTAAAAAATTGAACAGCTAAAACTGCAAGAAAAGGTATAAATAATTCGAACCCTGGGGTTTCATAAATCAGTAAACATTAACTTCAAACGAACTAAACCCTAACACTGACAACCATAAACAAAACCTTCACAGGCATGCACAACTGAAACTGAAACTGAGGCAGTAACAAAGAGGTTAAACAGGCAACAACTCAAGGCAACAAAATAAACCAGACTGAAACTAAACGAACATGTCGCTCGCAACGCGGAAGCAATCATCAACACCCTTCCTTAACATCGCCGCGGGAGCAGGAGCAGAGAGAGGAAGAAACGCGGCAGCGCGAAAGGCGACGGCCAACAACAGCGCCCCAGCCACCCACCCCAAAACCCAACGCTTCCAAACAGTCACTTTGGTAACCCAAACTGTCCTGTTCTACAACGTTGGGGTAAGGCAGGAGGCGCGGTGCGCAAAGAAACTAAAACTGAAACAGAACTAAAACAAACGCGCGCATCGCCATGTTCGAGGAAAACATAAAACTGAAACAACGTGAAAACGAAACTGACATCACAAGCCACAACTGAAATTCGAGTGCACATGCAGAAAACAAAACCAAGATCACTGAAAGTGGATTGCTGTCACACGCCTTTTTATCGGTGGTAGACGGCACTGAAACAAGGTCTCAAGTCCAATCAGCGGACATTCATCCAAATCGCTTTCCATCCGTTTGGTTTTCTCAACACAGCCGAGGGCAAAGCTCCCCCCTTTTGCAAAGCAACGAGGCTGCACAACTGAAACTGAAACTGAATCGGGTTGCAAGTCAACCCCAAGCTGATTTCTCAAATTTGTCTCTCCCTTTTCCATACACCGCCCAAGAGTCGCGGTCCAAGAATTCATGCCTCGCTTCCCACAGGTCCAAAAGCAAGGAAAGATCTAAATCTGAAAGCGCGACATCAATCCTCTTGTTCAAATCGACATCGCCAAACCTGGAATTCGTCAGGTCATCGGCCAAAGTGTTCTGATCCCTCGGCCTCCAAGCTAAGCTGATTCTGACACCGGCCCTCATCAAGCAGTGCGACAGTTGCATGTTAACTAATGTGAGGGGCCAGCGTGTAGTCGAATTCTTCCTGGACAGGAAGTCAATAGAGCGGTTGTCAGTTCCGCTCTGCACCCACAGCCGGATGCATGTTCTTCCCGACTTGGGCTCTAAGTAGCCAAAGAGCTGAAGCGCAACTAAAACTGAAAGAAGTTCTGCAGGTGCCGACGCCCACTCACTATCCCCATTCTCCTTGAAGAGGTAAGGCGCATCACGGGGCGTGACACGCACAGAGAACCACTTGCCATCAGGGAAATGATAACCAGCTAACACCACAAGGTTGTTTTCGCACTTCGCATCCGTCCTGAATACTTCATTTGTCAGCCGTTGCGGTTTCAAGCAAGAAAACATGAACTTCTGTTCCTCAAACTGCTTTTCCAAGAACATGCAAACAAGCCTGACCAGCTTAGGCGCTGTAGCGACTGTACTCTTGCTGACAGCTGAAGCCCATGAGTAAAGGGGAGCCAAGTGCGGCTTCAACCAGAGCAACACCCGGCACGTAAAGCCAAGCCTACCAAGAAATTCTGCAAATCGATGGACATGGACAGTGTAACCATCTCTTCTCAGCTCCCGCAAGAAGGTGAGCAACCACTGCCCACGTGCCTCGCTGATGCCCACTGAAATGTTCATATAGTCAACACGATACCCCACGAACTGGACATCCAAGCCACCTGAAAATTTCTTGTAACCAAAAGGGGTGCCTAAGGCCTCATATGCCGCTATTGCCATCCACAGGGTCTCAAACTTCTCCTCACCAACGCAAACAACATGGAGGTCGTCAACGTACACGAGCTGTACGACCCATCTATTCAAAAGGACCCTTGCGACAAGCCGCCCAGCCAGGCCAAACAATCTGCTCCACCAATAGGGCGCACTGGACACCCCAAAAGTACCCACTTTGTTGACCCAGCAAACTTCTGAATCTGAATTGGCCTTGCAAACCAAAAGCCTCCAGTCGCTCTCGCGGATCTTGACCAACCTGTGGGCCGCCTTTATGTCGGCCGAAACAGTGAAGAAGGAGTCCTGTGTGTCCCTTGCAGCTCGAACAGCCCCAGCAACATCCGGCGGCCCAGGGTAGCCCAGCTTGTCTGTAAACTGTATCCCATTGTTAACCTGGACGAAGTGTGTTCCATCATGTATGGGCCTAACACTCCCGTCCGGCTTCTTGATGGCTCCCATGGCAGCTACAAGAATAGGTTTACCAGGATAGCGTTCCCTCAAGACCCCCATGGTGGTGGGATACATCATGCCCTGAGCCTCGTCCTCCCTAAATTTGTTCTCAAGGCCTTCTTGATTTTCGACTGCAGACTTATAGTTACGTGCCTCTTCCATGTACTCAGAAGCATCCAGGTTGCTCTGTTTCGTCCTGGTGCGGAAAACTGCAGGAGCAGGGGGTATGGGCTCTTCATACCCTACAGGGACGCCCGTCGCGAAGGAGTCCTTTGAGGCCACCAATATTTCAAAGTCAGGGTCGCCTTGGATCTTCAAAGTCTGAGCCATGAGGTCTAACAGGAAGGGCTGGCCTTCTGCCTTCTGCAGCGCACCACTGGGAGCAGGTAAAAGGGCGGCCCAGCGTTTTCTGAGCCTGTCAAGTGCCTCCTTGCAAAACGGTGACTCGGCCAGCTTCCCTGTAGCAAGCTTGAACGCCATCATGCGGAGGTCTCCCAATTGTTCATGAACAAAACCCTTCAGCAAGTCATGGAAACGGTCATTGATGTCACGCGCTTGAGCGCTTTGCCCAACTCCTCTGCAATCAGGAGCCCACCTGTTAGGTGAGCACAAGCCAAAACCGTCAGTGATCTCCCTTTCTTCGCCAGACCATTCAACCATCATAGGCCTACCCCAGTTGGAGTCTGAAAAGGTGTGTTGAACCTCCGTCAACTTTGTATGCCCACTGGTCTGTGCCGCCGGCTTCTCATGCACCAACCGATTGAAAACACCATCAGCATGCTTTGGGTCGCCTCCGCACTTGTCTACCTCCATGGGCCGCACAAGACTGGTTGGTGGGTCAACCACCTTCGAAGCTGCAGCTGAAGCTGCATTCTCAGCCACTTTTGTTACCTCATGGGTTGGTGGGTCAACCACCTTCGAAGCTGCAGTTGAAGCTGTATTCTCAACCACTTTTGTTACCTCGTGGGTGCCCCCTTTCCGAAGGACGGAGACCACGAGGTTGGCCAAGTATTTGCACAAGCCAGGTGGATATGAGGCGGCGGGTCCTGTGACCCAGCGCCCCTGAGAGTCCTTGCCAATAAGACGCCGGACATGGCGCGTGTGGGTGCACCTAGCAGGCAATGGCCCCACATATTTGCCCTGCTCATCGAAGGCTGGCCATTTGGAAAACCTTGCTTTGATGCCTGGTATTGAGGAAAGAAACCTTGTAGGCTTGCTAGTGTCAGCTCCATACCCGCATTGAAAGATCGCCCAGGTTGTTGCATTGGTTATGATCTGCAGGTCACGCATCTCATCCAGCTGCCAAATGGATGCTGGCACCTCGCCATTGACTGTGCCTAGGTCCTCCGGGTGCTCAATCAAAAAGAAGGCCCCAACTTCAAAAGCAAGGTGTGCTGCGCGTATGGTTTGAGAAACAAAATAATTTGCCAAATCAACTTTCTTACGCTGTGCTGCGGACAGCCATGGAAAACCCCATGGCCAAGACTTGTTGCGCTGTGGTCGGGGACCTGGATGAAGTTGCCACTGGAATCGAACTCGCGACCATGTCCCACAAGGAGGTGACATAATCAACACATCATATTTGCCGTCTCTGATCTCTGTAAAAATCTCCTCCCAAAGCTGATCACGGCTGAGGTCATCAGACTCAGAGCGTTCAATGTCCACTTCGCGGACATGCAGGGTAAAATTCTGCGCCTGGGAGTATCCATGCAAAAAGGAATTGATATCTGCTCGACGTGGGGCTCCTGCAAACAAATAGAGAACCCTCAAGGTCTGCTTGACAGATCCATGACCCTCCTTTGAAGCCCCACGTTCTGCCTGTCACTCATCGCCAACCTTGCTCTTGTCATCGCCTCCTTGTTGCGAAGGTTTGTTGTTGGAGTACTTATGGTGTTCCCGTGCCGAATGCTTGCCATAACATCCTCTGATCCTGCAAGCATGGACTCTTCCACACTTTCCTGAACACCCTTGGGCGTTGAACGCAAAGCATAGTTCTCTGCCGTCTGGTGTGTGTGTTACCAGACTATTGCCATTGAAGTCCCTGGAGCCCTTGCTGGACTTACCTTTGCCTTTGCCACCTTTCGATGGTGCTCCTTTGAAACTGGATTTCCCTTTGAAGCCTGTGCGCTGCCATTTGTTGGGCTGAACTGATGGTCGCTGATTGTTCCATCCAACACCAAGGGCAATCGGCGCTGTGAAATGCGCCTCCTTGATCTCCGCGTCTTTGATGACGGCAGTCAGGCCTTCCGCAACTGTGTGTGTGCCTGCCTGGACAAGCTTGAACACCTCTTTCCGCATCTTCTGCTCATAGCTGAGAATGACAGCCCAAGGCGGCTTCACTGCATGTGATTGGCCTTCCACGTTGAACTTCAATCCCAAAACCTTTTCACCCAGCAAGTACTCTGTGTATTTCGACCAGTGCTGTAACTCCAGACCGTGAAGCCATGTTTTGTTTCGAAACTTCGCTGACATGCAAAGCCAGCTGACTGCTTCCAACTTCAAAGCTTTACGGAGGGACTCTGTGTCCTCAGGAAGACGGCCCTTTGTCTTAACCTTTGTTACCCTGACATGGCCTGACGAATCCAGAGACGTCTGTAACGCTGAAGAGCTTGTGTCAGCCCTGGATGAGATCTCATCAAGCCCCAGCGCTTGAGGCTCATTTGCTTCGCACTCCTCAACCTTCAAGGCCAGGTACTCATTGCTGGGTATCTCCACGTCTTGTAACTTACCCAAGACAACTTCGACTGCTTTGACCATTGCTTGACGTTCTGTATGCTGCAAGACTCGTGGCATACCAAGCACCTTCGTTTCAGCTTGGAGTTCCTGTTCTTTTGCAGTCATTGTGCGCGAGAGCTCCCACGCAGTCAACACCTTGGCCACGTCAGCCCTGGTCTCAGGACTTGCTGTTGGATCTATACGGAAGTCTGTGCGCAATGCATCGCGCACTTCGGCCTTTGTATCACACATAGAGCTGAAGATCTTCATGGTCTTGTAGTGCTGGGCCAAAGTGTGTTGAGTGGTGAGGGACACATCAGCCTCTTGCCAAATGTACTGCAGGTCCGAGCTGACATGCTCTGAAATATAAGCCCGTCGTGCAGCGTCGTCAACCATTGTCGGCAACGCAAATGACCAAGTGAGCTAACTTACTAAGATGGATGAAAGTGACCTGAACAAAAGTGGAGTGAAAATCATCTGAACCGTCAAGCAAAACTAAAGTAAAATAACAATCAAACATCGAAACATGAAACCAATCAGACCTGTCACGTAACCTGAGGAATGAAATGCAGTCACTGGAAACGTTCAATCGCCTGAAATTCAATCAAATTAAATGCGCCCTGAATCTGACTCTGAATCTGAAGTGGCTCCGTGCCGCAACATAAAATGTGCTGCCGCCCTCTGACATGTTCACTGAATCACATGATTGGGTGACTGCAAAGATTTTCAAACTGAATTCCCAGAATTCTGCAAGGCAGCCACTGATTCTGAAGGCATTTCTTTTGACACCTCCGCCAAGCTGAGTTGGTGACAACATCATTGTGTGCGTTGGGTCACTCCCTACCTACCTGGCCTGCCAACTGACGGGTGCCGCCAAACTGACATGTTGAGGTAACGTGAAACATGAACACATCTAAATAACAGAAACGCAGCACCGAAAACACAAACTGTCAAAGTGAAACCATTCACCAGTCTGAACCATTCCGAGGCGGGTGCCAGTGATGCAGGCGTTTCAGGCCACTTCGGCCCACGAGTGAACATGTAAAAGTGGTGGCACTGTGCTACTGACATGTCGTGGTTGCATTGGGTCACATCACAAAACATGAAACTGAATTGACCTGAGTTCAAACTCCTTAAAATAAAACCCTTGGTGAACTCACGCCAAGGCCAGTGCCCACACGCCCAGTCTTTGTGACGCGGATGCACTTGTGTGCACTTCCAATCTGAGACACCTGCAACGTGAAACGAAAGGATCAAGACCAAACAAGATGAAAGGTGGAAAACCGAACAATTCTAACAAACGCCAGTGCATCCTGGAATCTCAAACTGGTTCAACTAATCTGCATGATTAAAGTGGCTCGTCACCTGAGGTCTCCGCACTCGTTGATGACGATGAGCCATCACTTGAACTGCTACTGTCAGACCCTGATTCAACCTGTTCCTTTAAGAAACGTTTACATACCCTACAAATCGCATCAGAACTGGTGCATGTGACCGATTCGACACTCTCAGTCTGTTGACATCTTTCAGCATGAACATGGCATTTTCCCGTCACATGCAGTCTCCTGAAGCCTGTCCTCCTCGAGACTGTGACGAAGTAGGTCATGCCCTCATCAGGGTCATCGGGAGCAAAATGCTCACCTTCAGCCTGTTGTTGGATGTTCTCATCCTCCGACTCTTCCTCGTCGCCACGTCTGACCAGGTCCTCTGCCCTGGACAATGGCAGCATTTTATGCCTGCGCCTGATCCGCTGCCCACTCAAGTCTGCCTTCTCAGCAAATTCACGCAGGTTGTCCAAGAGCTCGTTCTCGTCATAGGTGACGCCCTCACCATAGAAAGACTGCATGACCTGTTGTTGGATTCTCTCAGTGATCTGGCGCGATGTCAAAAGGTATGCATTGGACCCAAGTTGAAAGATTTGAGCCAACTAGGAGATGTCCTGCGTGTGAATCCGGGATGAATGTACCAGGTGTTAGACACACTAAGGATTGTAGGAAGAGGTTTGCTGAGTTTCAGGAACAACAAAGTAAGGAAAGACGTGTTCATGAACCTGAGAGTTTCAGCAGCCCTCCGGGGTCCAAACATGGTGTGTCAACAGAACCTAGTCCTAGCGTTCCTGAGCGTGCTGAGTCAAGCACACCAACTGACGATCCTACTTTGCCTGAGCCTCCACTTCGAGCACAAGAGGAATACCGAATGAGATTCAAGCGTTCAGCGGAAACTGCAACTGCAGAGTTGGAAAAGGAGATCAAGGAGTCGGCAACCGAGTCCCTTCAGGAGAGTTTGAACTTTGACTGGTTTTGGGTAGGAAGTAGTGAGCCAGTCTTGATGACTAGCTTGATGAGTTTGGAGGGAGTACCGTCTTTTGTCCCAGCAACGAGTCCAGAGATGTACATGGGTGACTTCAACTCCATCCGATATGAGCCAGGGAAGCAACATGAGTTTGTGAAGATGAAGTTGGGTGGAACTGAAGTTTTGGTTTGGAGACCTGATGGTATCGTGGACGACCAGACATTAGAGTCCTTGGATGTCTCGCAAGGCTTTCTGGGCATGCAGGAAGAGATTCGCAACCTGGAGCATTGCAAGACTGGAAAGGTCACCAATGAGTCTGGGATGAAGAAACTGAAAGCTGAAAACCCAGGGTTGCGGGTAATCCAATCTAGATGGGTGTGCGCTTTCAAGACCCAGGAAAGGGTTAGGGCTCGTATTGTGGTTTAAGATTACAATCATGGAGCAACAGCGAAGAGCTTGGGATTCTCTTCACCCACACCATCAATAGAGTCACTGCACTTGATCCTGGCGATATCTGCAACAAGGCGATACCGACTGAGAAGTTTAGACATTGGACACGCGTTCATGCACTCACCGCTGAACTCCAAGGTCATCATCAAGCTACCCCTATCAGTCAGTCTGATCAACGGAGAGCCATCATATATGATGCTGGATAAAGCTCTCAACGGGCTGAGAGAGGGATCCCTGTGCTGGCTACAATTGCTGTCAGCTACGGTGGAGACCGTAGGACTATGGCATGACACCATTGAGCCTTGTGTATACGGAGGTGAAATTTTTGATGATTCAGGTAAGAGTTTGGGATTTGCATTGGCGGTTGTGTATGTGGATGACATCCTATTGGCATCATCCACTGTTGAGGCTGAGGAGAGAACCGTGTCCGTCATCTCAGGTGTGGTTCCTACAAAGACCATTGGCCAGATAGATGAGAATGGTGGAAGCCTGTCATTCACTGGCAGGACGATTTCCCGAGAACCTCATGGAGCCGAGATTCGCCTTTCTGTGAACCCGAGCTATCTGGACAGCACCTTTGCAGAATATGGAGTTGTGAAAGGTAGCGAGCATGTCCCTGACATTGCATCGCACATGGAACGCACAGTTTCGAGCTCAGAACATCAAAAGCCTTTGTCGGACGAGGCTTACACCAAGTTTCGTAGAGGACTGGGATGATTGTTATGGCTATCACAGGTGAGACATGATCTGAAAGCTTGGTTGAGCGTTGTAGGAACACAGCAGTCATCACCAGTGCATGGGACTGAAATGGCATTGAAAGCGATTTTGAGATTTTTATTTTGTGACATGCATGTGGTTTTGTGTTTACCAAGTAGGGATGAAAGTTTGGACAGTGGTGTAACTGAGGATCAAATGAAAACTATTCATCTCCATGCATTCGCTGATGCTTCCCATGGTCCATACCGTTTCAACAAAAGAAGGAGAATTTCTGGAGGCTGTGTCTATTTTGAGCACAGCTTAGTGAGAAGCCTGTCAAGGCAACAGCAAGCGCTGTCGTTGAGTTCATGTGAGGCCGAATTGTACTCGCTCCAGTGTGTTTGTCAGGAAGCGATTTCATTCAGCAAACTTGTACACCGTCTGCTATTCAGTTTAGGTGAAGCCGAGGAACTGGATCCAGTCGTGGTCTGGATTGAATCTGATAGCAGCAGTGCACTTCAGTTGATCCAATCTGTGGACGTGCCCAAGAAGTCGAGGCATGTTGAAATACGACTTTTGTGGATGCGAGAGCAACTTGAGCAGAAGCGTCTGTTCCTTAGACACCGGCCTGGAACTGAGAACCCATCGGACTTATTTACCAAATGTTTGAGTGGACGATTGTTTTTCAAACACCGTTTTGCACTTGGTTTGGTCAAAGTCGACGGCTTAGCTTCAGAGTTGCAGGAACTTCAGGAGTTGTGCATTGTTTTTCAAAACCAGAACCCACAAGGGAGAATTGCATTTGTGGAGCTTTGCTGTAGCGGGTACTCTGAGTGGAGGAAAGCATGTGAACATTCCCAGGTTCCATACGTTGGAGTGATGGCGAATATTCAGAAACCAGGAGTCCTCAACCGAGTTAGAATTTGTGTTACTGAGTGGAAATCAAAACGAGACAACCCATTTTTTGTCCATGTTCATGCATCAACACCATGTAGCAGTGGATCACCCTTGAAGAACTTTAGTGCGCATGTTGTGAGTGAGAGTGACCAAGAATGGGAAGAAATCATGTCAGTGGTGGCAAGTTTTCTGAAGCTTGGCGATTCAGCGAGCTTTGAGCTCCCACTTCGAAATGAGATCTGGTCCAGAGCTGAGACAGTGGCGGTCTTAGCTGAAGTTGGCCTCAACCATAATGCAGATGTCAAGCTGTGCAAAACAGGAATGACGAACGCAGATGGCATCCCAGTAGGCAAGGTTTTGAGGTTCAAGTCAACTTCAAAGTGGTTTGCGAAGTTTCTCCATGAACGGTTTTCGGAATGTGAGTGTCCGAAGCATGCAGATCTAGGAAATACTTCGTTTACTCAAACAGGGTTTTACAACCGGAAACTGGCCAGGTCCTTACTTTCAGCAGTGAGAGCTGCAAAGAAGAAACGTGCGTGATGTGGTCAAGTTTAAAAGGGGGTGAGCAGTTCATGTGTGAGCCAAGAAAGTTTTTTTTGCGAATGTTTTTGGTTTTTGTGGCATGTGAGTGATGTGGCAAACCAAGCTGAAACCAATTTCATGTTGTTAAACAACATTTTTTTGCGTTTGTTTGCAGCAGTCAAGACCTTAATGCCTCAACCTTAGGTTTCGGCCTTAGCTCCAAAGCGGAGTGCGAGAGAGAGACTGCAAGCTCAGAATGTTTCACAGTTTCGGGAAACAAGTTTTTTTGGAAGGTAGTTTCATAAGAAACCTCACGCTTTTGGGGACCGGTGGATCGACAACTGCAGAATCTCTTAAGGAGATCTGGACTGTCAGGCGACTTGCCTCTGTGTGTGTGTATGTGTGTGTGTCTACAACAGCAACTGTAGGACACATCGGGACCCGAAGCCATGGCGTCCAAGCAGTGGACCGATGCCGATGAGAAAGCCTTCCAAGAGATGGCACAGCGCAGAAATGCCCGACAGGAGCCTCTGATGCCTGTGGCCATTAAGTCAGGAGGATCGATGAGTGATGCCTCAAAGAGGCGTGCAACGGAGTTGAAAGTCTTCGAGAACTCTGACCCGGAATGGGATGAGTCAGAGTTTGGGGAACTGTCTCCAAAGGTTCCCAAGCCAAAGGTAACAGAGACCTTTGTGCCAACGCTCCCTGAAGGAGTGAATACAATGGAAGTTAATGGAAGAGTGGGGCCAGACGCAATTTGCGTTTGGGAAGTACCAGAGAGAGCAAATGAGCTATGGCAGGGCCTATGAAGAGGACCCAGCTTACGTGGCTTGGAGCAAGACACACCTGGTAGGGCCGCAGACCCATGGTGCAGCCCTCGACTGGGGTGAATACGCCAGAGCCCGCAAAGCTGTGGAAGCCCACAGAACAAAGGGGCCTTGCTATGCTGGAACTCCCATGCCTCGAGAGTTTGTGAAGTGAATGGATGGCTCATGGAGCCAGATCTATTTAGACGAGCTGCTCGGATGGCAGCACCGCTGGCATTTTGCTAGCAACCGCAACAATGTACCTTTGCTGTGAGAGGTTTGCAAGAGCTTTCAAGCTGCGACCCTTCTGGCAGCCAATACCCATATGTACTTTTGCAGAGGCCTGGAATTCAGGCGATTTGGCACTACGATATACCAACGTGGAATTTAAGGTCATTACGACCTGGAATGCAGAGCTTATGAGAAGCTTGTGAGTGAGAGGAATCACATGAGCTTGAAAGGGGGTGTGGAAACTTGGTGTCCATACCAAAGCTGAGCAAGCACATGTGATTGGACGCAGTTGGGCCCATTTGGCCTTAGCAGAGTTTGTTGGTCACCAAGACCGATATGGTTGTGCAGAGGAGATCATTTCATGCAGAATGACATGGTCGAAGCTGGAATTCACGTTTTCTTTGCACCAAAGGCCATTTGGAGGCATTTGGTTGGACTGCACAGAAGATGTCATATAGGATGACATCGTTTTTTGAGCTGAGACGTTTGAGTTGAAGCTGGTTTGAAATCAGAGAAGCAGTTTTTATTTCAAACCAGAACAGCCTAGCTGGAAGACGAGACAACGTTTGAGAAGCACTTTAGTTTTGGATGTGTTTTTGCATCCAGCAGTGGAGAAATGGAAACATGTGAGATGTTTCCATGACAGCTTTGTTTGCACCAGCAGGTTGGAATGAATGTTTTTGCCCACTTTGGCGAAATACGTGGCTTTCGACGCGTTTGAGCTGGAGAGAATTCGTTTTTTCACAACAATTTCGAAACAGTTTGCATGGAAGTTGGAGTGAAGAGTTTGAGATAGCATCACCAGATGCTATCAGCTGAGCGGCAATTGTTTGGTAGTTAGCCGTTGTTTTTTTTTTGCATGTTTGAGTTGGAAAACCAAAACCCAAACAATGTTTTTTTTTACAACCCATGGCTACGTTTTTGGAGTTTTGCTTTTGAGTCTGAACCCAAAGAAGTTCAGGCGAGTTAGAGTGAAAGCTGTTGCGACGACCGCAATTTTTGGCTTTCAACAGCACAGAGGAAGCCACAACAAGAGACAATAGCGAAGTCCAACAAACATGTTGGTGTTGTGTGCGAGGAAAAGTTGCTTGGACGGTCCGAGGTTTTCTGAGAGTGACTGTTTTTGAGTCTTTGTGTTTGCTGCGCTCTTAGGCCGACCCCTTTCGACGCGACGTGGCGTTTAGGTTGCGTAACTAGTACGCGTACTGGTGCTAGTTTTTGTTTATGAAGTCAACCAAGCTGTAATCGTGTGAGCCCCGACAGTAGGATTGCTCTGGCAGGGGGGGCTAAAATGTAGATTACGGATCTTTCAGCACCTTGAGAAAACTGAAGGTGATATCAAAGTCAAACCTCAGATGGTAATTCATGTGGAAATAAATAGCAGGAAGCACCTCTACATTCCCCTCCCCGATAAATAGAGTAGGTGTCCATATGATACCACTGTGATCTTTTGACCTTACTGATCATCGCTGTCAGGCATTCAGGCTCAAGCAAGCAATGAGGAAAGGACAAATTCAACAGCAATCTGCACAACTCTATCTCACTTTGCTGGACTTTCCCATCTCCCATGCCACGTCTCCCTACCTGTTGAGTGATATTGCAATCATGAACAGGCACATCCTGCTTAATCAGAAACATAAACTCGGTGCCTTCCTGACCGCAGATGGGTCGGGTCGGTACTGTTCCAATGTGTCAACTTAATGGTTCCGTAACCTGTCTATATGTCCTACAATGTAGAGAATTCACACCGGGGAGAAGGGCGGGCCTGTCACATGCACTTGCCGAGTCCAAGAGGTGGTTGTTTGGACGGTTTTTACTTCTACCTGTCATTTCCTCCATCTATTTTTCAGACGCAAAATAACAGAAATTAACCGCGCTGTTATTCCATGAAATCAAATGCGGGCGAGTGAAGGGGGTCATTCTGGCTCCACCTTGTGGAACGTCTTCCAAAGCAAGGAACATCCCAATTAGAGGTCCAAAAGGGAAGCTGAGACGCGGCCCACCACCACTGCGTTCTGCACAATACCGGAAGGGTTGCCAGGGCTGCAAGGAGTCAACAGAACGAGGGTGAGGCATGCAAACAAACTATACAAGTTTTGCAGCGAAGTGATGCAACTATGTCCAGAGCTTGGGGTGTTGTGCATCGTGGAGAACCCTCAATCTAGTTTCTTTTGGATCACAAAGTGGATGCGAGCTGTGCCAAAGGTTTTCATTTGGCATGTGGTGCATGCTTGCATGTATGGATCTAAGCGTTTGAAAAAGACGGGGCTGCTGATCAATTTTTTGGCGCCAAACTTGCAACAGCTTTGTGATAATGGTCACAAACATCTCCCTTGGACCCACAGTGTGACAGTGGACCCTGTGACAAAGAAGAACATGCATGTGTTTGACACCGCATCAGAAGCTGAATATCCTAGGCAGTTTTGTGAGGCCTTAGCAATTGCTTTTACAGTCGAACTGCAGTCACGAGGTTTTTCATGGAGTTTGGAACCACCTTTGCAGGAAAGCGCGGCCTATCTGGCAAATAACAAACAGCCTCGCGGTGCACGAGGCCATGCTGTGGTATCAGAGTTTAAACACTTGGTGCAGGTGGCAACACCAGCGTCCACTGACCTTCCAGAAGTCATTGGTGACAACCCACAATATCCCTTTGAAGGAGTACCTGTGGGTGCAAAACTGGTGCGTTTTCAGCATTTTCAGGAGAAGGGGAAGCCGGTTGCTATGAAAACTGCAGTTTATGGGGTGTTCAGAACGCTTGAAGAGTTTTTGAGTAAGGCCCTGAAACTGAGGCATCCTTTCAATGTTCCTATTTCTTGTAATGTGGACAATGTGGAAGCGATGGCAAAAGTGTTACAATTGGGCAAGCTGGGTACGATGAGGTTTAGACTCAAACAGGTACAGAAATACAGGGCACTGGCGTCCTCTTTGGACGCTGACGAGAAGCGCGTGCATGAGAGCATGCCGAATGACTTGAAATCAGTGATGGGTTCAAAGCGTCTCTTGTTGTTCAAACAAATGATGGAAGATGCAGGTATTGTCGATGAGCAGCTGTTCAACGAGATGAAAGGAGGATTCAGGCTGACTGGACAGCTGGAAGCTTCAGGGCAATTCAAGCCACGTTTCAAACCGGCAGAGATGTCTGTGGAGGAGCTCAAGAAATCTTCCAAGTGGGCCAGGCATGCAGTTGTGGGTTCCTGTAAGCGTGTAGGGGACAATGTGAAAGTGGCACAGGCCGTTTGGGCAGAAACTCTTGCGCAGTTGGAATCTGGTTGGAAAAATGGGCCATACTCTGCGGAGCAGCTGGATTGCAAATTTCCGGAAGGTTGGGTTCCATCAAAGCGTTTTGGAGTTGTGCAGGGACCAAAGATAAGAGCAGTGGACGATTTCAGTGAGTTTTTGGTGAATGCAGCTTGTGGCACTGGTGAACAGATCGTTCTTCAAGGGCTTGATGATGTAGCAGCTGCAGCAAAATATTGCTAGGGGCGCCAGGGTCGGATGGCTCCATTTGGCTCCCTTCCCCAGAGGGTGAGCATGTCTGTTGGGGAAACTATGACGAGAGTTGGAAGATGGAAGAGCTTAGAGACTTGCAAGGCCGTGCATTGGACTTGAAAAGTGCATACAAGCAACTTGCACGATCCCCTGATGATGACTGGTGCTCTATACTGGCTGTTTGGTCGCCGGAACAAAATTGCGTGTGCTATTTTGAGTCGATAGCCCTGCCTTTTGGGGCGGTCAGTGCGGTGAATGCTTTTAACCGTGTTGCCAGGTGCCTGAGATTAATTTTGTGCCGACTCTTCCTCCTCACCAATACCTCTTTCTTTGACGATTACTGCCAGCTTGAGTTTGGCCCTTTATGCGATTCTGCATGGAGGACAGCTGAGACGGTTTTGGGTTTACTGGGTTGGAAGCTGGCCATGAGCGAGGAGAAGCGGACCCCTTTTGGAAAGAAGTTTCATATGTTGGGGGCGGTTGTAGACTTGACCCATGCAGCCCAAGGTCTAGTGCAAATTTCCAACAAGCCAACCAGGGTCGAGGAACTACTTCTGACTGCCCAGAAGTTGGAGTTGGGCGATGAGATCACAGAATCGCAGTTACAGTCATTGCGAGGCCGCTTACTTTATGCTGCTGGTAACACTTTTGGAAGGTGCACACAGGTGGCCGTGCAGGCTCTGGGGCGAATTGCACGACGTGGTACTAAAGTGATCTTGGATGAAGAAATGGTGAGATGTGTCAGATTTGCAACCAAGACCCTTGCCGAGTCTTTACCCAGGAAGATCTTTTCCTGGAAAGACGAGTGGCCAATACTTGTTTTTACGGACGGCGCTTGTGAGGATGAGGGCGCAAAGGTCACGCATGGAGCCGTGCTGTGCGATATGGCCACTAAGTCCTTCCTCGTGTTTGGAGATGACGTTCCGTCTGTCTTAGTGGATGAATGGACAAAGGGAGGAAAAAAGGTCATTTTTCAGGCTGAGATATATTTCCAATATGGGTGGCAAAAGCTACTTGGAAGGATCTGTTGAGCTTCAGGCAAGTCCTTTGGTTCTGTGACAATGAGGCAGCCCGAGCTGCTATGGTGCGTTCATACTCTCCTTTGCTTGACAGTATGCAGTTGATTAGAAACTGCGCCCACGAGGACGTGAAAGCATAAACCTTGAACTGGTACGCTAGAGTTCCTTCAAAGTCTAACTTGTCAGATGCTGCATCACGTTTGGATTTCCGGTGCTACGAGCCAATGGGCTTCACAAAGGTGACACCGCTGTACTCCCACGATTCATTTTGAGTGGGGTGGTAGGCGTGGGACAGACCTATGCCGTATCGAAAGCGATAACATTCCCCGCTTGAAAAAAGAATGGCAGATTGGGAGAGCGAGTGAATCCATTTTTGTTTTGAACGGCGGTCGACGTTTTTTTTCTGACATGTGTGATGCAGTTATTTGTCGGAAACGTTTGCGTTGTTTGTTTTTAAGTTTTAATGTGTAGACAAGCGGTAGGTCGAGGAGTAAACTGAGTAAACGCGTTGCAATAAGCTTGGTCTCACGTGTGATACCTCTTTATTGCGTTGCGTTGTAAGCGTAGAAGTAAGCGCCTCCTCTTCCGACCTCTGTTGCGCCCCGCGTCTGCGTGTTGCGTCACGCTGCTTTTGGGTTCCTGAAATGGGTTCTCACAAAGGTGAAATCTGAAACCCAAAACAACCAAACAAACTTTACCTGTGACATTTGCTCTGCAGAGGTAGTAGTGTCACTGTTTGCCGGGATAACAAAAGTGCCTCAACCGAAGCACGTTCGGTTGAGGCACTTTTTGCTATGAACTTGAGTGTTAGAAACGTCTGTTTATTTATTTAAACGAAGGTTTAAACAAAACAAACAATTTTAGTGTTTTACGTCGGTGGAACAAGATGAAATGTCACAATGGTGGCCATTTCCTTTTAAGGGTGGGTGGGCGGGAACGTCCTTTTCCCCACGCGCGGTGGTTGACCCCCCCTCCACACCCCCACCGGCGTGGGACAGACCTATGCCGTATCGAAAGCGATAACATTCCACGCTTGAAAAAAGAATGGCAGATTGGGAGAGCGAGTGAATCCATTTTTGTTTTGAACGGCAGTCGACTTTTTTTTTCTGACATGTGTGATGCAGTTATTTGTCGGAAACGTTTGCGTTGTTTGTTTTTAAGTTTTAAATGCGTAGACAAGCGGTAGGTCGAGGAGTAAACGCGTTGCAATAATTAGATTTCCTTCTGGAACTACAATTTGGTTTAGTGAAAAATTCACATTCGACGATTTCAAAAAACTGAACATCCCTGTCACACCAGAGATGCAAAAGTGCATTGCCTCCTTTGAGACCTTAGCACAGATAGCGATCCTGTACATTTTCAGTCGCAGTTCACCAGGTTTTAGATTTCCTTTGCGTATCCAGTCATTGACAGACAACTCTGGCACTGAAGCTGGTGGAAATAAACTTTTTTCGACGACTTCTCCATTGAATCATCTTTTGGAACGTTTAACTTTACTCTGCACAATTTCTGGGATGGAACTTGATTTGTCACACATTTCCGGTGACAGAAATGACGAAGCTGACCCATTGAGCCGCTGGGATTTTAATTCTGATCCACCTTTTGGCCATGAACTGCACAATCGTTTTGCACTTTCGTTAGATCAGCTTTGGCATCCAGAAGCATCCGTTTCCTTGCATCCGTCTGAGACATACCTTGCATGGCAGATTCCGTAGCGTAGCCAATTTTTCTTTTTCGACTGCTGGAATCCAACTTGTTTTTTTGGGGTTAGGTTTGGCGTTTGAATCCCAACAGTCTGATAGAGTAAAAGGGGAACATATGACCAGCAGACCAGGGAGTTCAAATATGGACATAATCAATGTCCAAACTGCTTCACAATGGATTCAAAGCAGGCAGTCGAAAAAGATAAGAGTGAGAATCGTTTTCTTCGAGAGAGTTTCATGCGATCGATGTTTTATGCGTTTGTTATTTATTTTTTGTCGAAGGAAGTTTAGAAGTCAAACTTCCGACAATATGGACAGATGAAAAGCAGAGTAGGGCAGAGGCAGAGAGAAGAGAAAGATTAGAAGAGAGAAGAGTAGAAGAGAAAGAGCAAGAGGACAGAAGATACAGATGCGCGAAAAGGTAGGAAAGTCGCGAAACACTGTGTTTTTCCAATGATTTGTGGCTCTGGAG
>CAMXCT020001165.1:2500-27500 GCA_947184155.2 Cladocopium goreaui | reverse complement strand
CTACATTGTTTTCTCGGTGCCAGCTCTGGCTAAGAGCACGGAGCTATCAGTGGCAGCGTTGTTTAACTTGCTTGGTTGGATTTTTGCACAGGAAGGGCGGAAATGTGTGCCATTCAATTCTACTTGTGAAGCTTTGGGCGTTGTGTTAGATTTGTCTGAGTCTTCAAGTGCACTTGCAAAGGTCTACAACACCCAGTCCAGGGTGGCAGAAATCAAGGCAGAAATCGAGCGTATTTTGGACAAGGGTTGGATCTCTCAGGTGGAAGCACAAAAATTACGTGGCAGGATGCAGTTTGCTGACGCCCAAATCTTTGGGCGCACTGAAAGAGGTGTACTCGTGCGTTGAGGGAATTTGCCACTAGAAGAAGATCAAAAGTTGGACAGACCGATTCCTTTTTCTTGAAACTTTTTGTGCGCTTGTTGGAATCAGACGAGCCCAGGGTAGTCAAACAAGACTTACAAGAGCATGTGGTGGTGATCACAGACGGTTGTTATGAGCGTGAATCTCGAACCTTGCAATGCGGTCTTGGTGGTGTCTTTGTAGACACAGTCAATGGCAAGAAGCAGTTCTTTTCTTGTGAGTTGAGCGATGCCCAAAGGCAACTGTTGGGTGAACTATCAAAGAAACAAATAATTTTCGAGGCTGAGACGTTGTGCGCTGTTTTGGCACATTTCTTTTCGATACAATGTTTGGTTGATAGAAAGGCTTTTCTGTACGTTGACAATGAGGGCACGAAGTTTAGCTTGATTCGTGGTACTTCAGAAAACTCCACTGTGGACCTCCCTTGGTCAAATTTTTGCTGAACTATAGAAATGTTTTCTTACCACTTTAGCCAGTATATACACCTGTGTATAGGAGTTTGCTAGTTGAAAACTACTCCAAACACTGAAACCAGTGAAACTCAAATGCCATGTCATGCAAGATGCATGAGCATGTGAAACGACGTTGCGTGCGAGGCTTTGTGGGTTCAAAACAGAGTTTTTATGGTAGCGGAGCCCAGTGATCCGGTGGCAGAATAGCTGCTCCGGTGAGGGCTCATAGAGGTCTTGTTTTGACCCTGGTAGTTTCTTTTGTCGCCGTTTGCGCCATAGCAATTTCTGGAAGGATCTAGGGCAAGTCTCAAGGATCGCTGGAATGAGTGTGCAACCTAGCCCTGATGGAAGCCCGGTTGGAGCGAGCACAGAAGGTCAAGGCACAACTTCAGGTGAAGTCTTGGCCATGCGGATGATACAGGCAGCCGAATCCGCTGCTACAGCAGCGCAAGCTGCAACTCAGGCTGTGGCAGCGATCACAGCTGGTGCAGTTGGCGGACAGTCAACAAATAGCAGCAAGCCAGAGTGGTACAAAGTTTTGCCTTCGACATTCGAGCCGAAGGATCGTGAAGCAGAGCTTTCAGGTTTCAGAGACTGGTGGTGGCAGGTTGAGCAATACATAGAAGCAGTTGACAGCAACTATGGGCAGGACCTGCTGTACATCCGTGGTCACTTGGATGAAGAGATGCCTCTGGTCGAGCAGGATCCAGAGAAAACGAGACGTAGTGGATTTTTGTATGGACTTTTGGCTTTGCTGTTGAAACATAGACCTTTGATGCTTCTGAAAGGGATAGAACAGGGCAACGGTATGGAGGCAGTTCGGCAGCTTTTTCGAACATGCCAACCTTCCTCAAGGAATCGTTCTTTGGGTCTTCTCCATGTGATAATGCAGTGGCCGAGCTTTGACATGAAAAGTGCATTGCTTCCCCAGGTGCTCAAACTTGAAGATTCATTCAGAGAATATGAGAAGATTGCATCCCCTAGGCCCTCTTCCTGAGGAAATACGGTTTGCAGTCCTCATGAAGGTGCTGGGTGGTCAGTTGAAGACCTATTTACAGGTCACCCTGAAGGATGGTACAAGTTATGAAGATCTCCGAGAATCAGCTCTTCGCTATGATCAATCCACAATACGATGGAGGCAGTCGATGGCGTTGGGCAGTTCCGCGGGCATTTCAGGGGACACTGCAGTTCCTATGGATGTGGACAGAGTGGAGAAAGGATAAGGTAAGAAGGGCAAGAGCAAAGGTGGCCCTAAAGGCAAGGACAAAAGTAAAGGTGATCAGAAAGGTAAGGCTTCTGGAAAGAAAGGTGCAGACAGTGGCAAAGGTTATGGTAATCAACAGTCTTGGGGTTCGAGGTTCGAGACAAACCTCGTGGCAGAGCAGCTCATGGAATGCAGCTGGTGACAACAGTGGCAAAGGTGGCAAGTCTGGCAAGTCTGGAAAAGGCAAAGATGGGAGCAAAAGCAAAGATTTTACGTGCCACAAGTGCGGAAAACCAGGTCACTTTGCAAGAGATGCAGGGTGCGGGCTGTTGGACAGGATGAGAACTCAACAGGGCAAACTGGTGATAAATCCAATGCAGGAAACACTACAACAAGTGGCAATGTGAACCGAGTGAGTTTTGCAACATCGATGCCGTCAAGTTCCAATTTTCGACAGCTGGATTTTGATTTGTCAACTATGGATGATATGAACAGTTTTTCCACGTCACATGTCAACATGATTTCAACACATCATACAAACCCAAACCCTTTATTCAACACTGTGAACCAGTTTTCAACGACGTTTTCTGGAGAGACAGTTTTTGAAGAAGGACTGGAAGAGTTTTCAGAGAGCAGTGGAGGTGTTGCAGCTGCGTTGAACTGTTGCACAGATGAGTTCACAAAGGATTCAAATGGTTTGGACAGCAGTGCAGATGTCTTCACTTTGCAACCGTTGTTTCAGCATGATGATTTTGAACACTTTCGACAGCGTGTTTTCAGCGATTACAGCTTGCATTTGTACGATGTGTTTGACAGTGATTCAGGTGGTCGAGAACTCAAACGTTTTGGTGATGCATTTCAGTTGAAGACTTGTGCAAAACGTCAGAAACAAGATCCCAGTTTGGTTTGCAACTTGAGAGTGCGTGCAATTTCAACTTGTAGGACCATGGACATCATCTTGGACTCAGGATCTGATGTCACGTTGATTCCAGCTCACATGGCAGGCCTTGGCACTCAGGTGACATCACAGCCAGAGACCTATTTACGTGATGCTCAGGGTCAACGCATATCCTTGCATGATGTCAGGGATGTGAACTTTGTTTTTCATGCAACAGATGGCAGTGTTGTAAATGTGAAAGAACGTGCATTCTTCAGTGACGCAATTGACAGCCCCCTGATCTCGTTTGGGAAACTTGTGAAGGCAGGCTGGGGCATTGAAACAAGTTGCAATGGAAGTCCAATGCTTGCACATCCCAGTGGAGCGCGTGTTGAACTTGCGTTTCGAAACAACTCACTGACCATCTCAGGGAATGTAAGAGTTGTGCAACATGTCAGAAAGATTGGTGTGGACGTTCCTCGAAGTTGGCAGAGCCTCAGAAAAGGGTTGGTATGAGACTGAAAACCTTCACATTTGCAGTTCAGGTGGTGCGCATTTTGTTGATGCAACTACAGATTACCTTGTCACTGAGTGGCCATACAGGACAACAGTTGGTTTTCATGACACGCATGGATGGGAAGTCATAGAACTTTGTGAACGCCTTTTTCCCATGGAAAACCGTGCAGCAGCAATTCAAGGTAACTATGGTGTCACTCTTTTGAAAAAAGATGAAAGCATTATTCCTCAGAAAAATTTGTGAGGTATCACAAATAAGGTCCTTGACTTTAAACCGTCTTGGTGGTGAAAGAATCTTTCTGCAAACAACCACTGAAAAGTTGTTGTTACAATCACCTTTAACAACAAATAACTCTGACCGTGTTTGTTTTCGAAACAAACAATCAACACTGAAACACACATCAGTGGTGGTCACGTTGTTATTGATGTTTCTACTGTTGCATTTCCCATCAAGTGGTGGGAGGGAGGGACCCCCTTTTGTATAAAGTGAATTTTCGAGCACTGTGCATGGTAGCTCGCTTCCGCGCCGCCACTGTGTGTGACAAAGGGCGCTCAGCACTAGAGGAGTCTAAGTTGCAACCTTCATCTTGGTCTTGCTGTCAGTTGCTTATCAGTTTTTTCCTGGGCATCATTGCAACATTCGTGTGGATTTTCTGGGATTGAACGTCGAAACAACTGGCATATGATTTCCGATCGAGATTTATTTGCACTTAGCATCAGTGATTTACTTTCGTTGCTTCAATTGGTTAGCGCAGAGCTGCAGAGACGCCTGGTCGGACCTGCAAATCCTTCAGTTTTGAACCCACGTCGACAGCCTCACCACGAGTGTTATTTTCATCAACACAATACGTGATATCGGGTCTTCTACATCACAAAGTTTCTATGGGGTATTGCCGGGTGATTCAGAGCATGACTTGGAGGAACTTGCAGTCGAATTTTTGACTCCAGAAATACTGGAGAGATCTTGGCGCAGCCTGGAACCCAGCAACGACTTCAGAATGCCTTGGGAAAGAGGAATTTGGAGTAGCATTTTTGGCAACAAACAGTTTGGTTTTCCAGAGCGGCCGATTAACCAATGGAAACGATTGATTCCACCTGCAGTTCAACCACTGGATTTACCTGACAGACCAGTGAAATTTCTCAAAAGGAATCGAGTTGCAGAGCATTGGAGGCAAGTGGTGTCCAATACAGACGCAGTCTCTTGGAAGGAAGACCAAGAGGCAAAGATGGACGTTGCTTTGAAAAGGTGGTTTGACATCATCTCACAATTTCCTGACATTCATGAGACTGTGAAGCAGCTGTATTTGGTTGCCGGGCTTCCTGAACAACTCCGCATGCTGAGAGACATCCTGGCTGGCAAAGCACCTGCAACATTGACAAAGCGTGCAAATGCGATGCTCAGGTACATCGAAAAACTCAGGGTCGCTAAGGTTGCAGTTCCAGGTGATGAAGCCTTTTTATACAACTATTTTTGTGAGATGAGGACGGCTGGTTTTCCACTCAGCCGGCTCAGGTCACTTGTGGAGTCGATCAGGTTCACGGAGTTTGTTTTCGGCATAGAAGGCTTAAGCCAAAAGCTTTTGTCCAGAAGATGCCTGGGAGCCTCAAGGCGGTCAGGCGAAACAGTCGTCAGACAGTCTGACCCGCTCACCGTGTCTCAGCTGAGTTGCTTGCACCAGGTTCTCCACGATGATCAGGCCCTCTTCTGGGACAGATTGGTGAGTGGATCAACTTTGATGGCTGTTTATACCAGGTCTAGATGGATGGACATGCAACACACTGACGAGATAGTGCTGGACCCGAACGAGCTGGCGCCGATCTTTGTGGAGCTCAAGATCAAAGAGTTCAAGACCAAGAAGGCCAATGCTTGGCGTGGTGGAACCATGGCGGCAGTTGGTCCTGCATCGGGTGTGGTGCAAGGAAATTGGGTCGCAACATGGTGGGGCCTCAGACAGGAGCTCCATGCAGCTTTGAGTGAGGGCTACCCCCTGATGCCTGCTCCGAATGGGGAGGGTGATCCCACCGTCAGACCTCTTAGCACCTCCGAGCTTGGGAAATGGGTCAGAATGATTTTAGACCGACACGGCTTATTGCATGATGAAGCAAAAATCACGAGCCATTCCTGCAAAGCAACGTTGTTGAGCTTCCTGGCAAAGTATGGAGCTTCCATACCTGACAGGGAGATATTGGGAGGCCACACAGGCCGTATGAAATCGGTTCTGACTTGCTCCAGAGATGCCTTGGCCGCGCCGTTGAGGGTACTGGATGATATGCTACAGAAGATCAGAAGCGGTCATTTTGACCCTAATGCGTCGAGATCTGGAATGATGATCACCGAGGTGAAGCAGGAAGAAGTTGTCATAGAGGACGACGCTGGTTTTGAGCTTGTCAGTGACAATCAAGTCGCCTTGGATGAGGAAGCAGGAGCTGAACCGGGCTCGGGAAGCGACACCTCTTCAGACTCAGAAGAGGAACATGTCGCGGGCACCCATGCAGCCAGAATGGTCAGCGCTCCGAGACCTCCAGAGGGCACAAGCTTGTTGCAACACCCAAAATCAAGAATGCTTCACTTAATCCAGGAGGAGCACACCAGATACTTGATGTGTGGAAGGAAAGTTCAGATGGCCAATGGAAGCCTTTATAAGCCGCCTGCTTCATTGAGGTGGGACACACCCTGTTGCAGCCACTGTTGGCGGGCAGCAAACACACCTTTGGGATCCAGATTGCATTAGGGCAAAAAGGTATCAAGCAGCCTCCAAACAGCAATCTTCCCGAATCAGTTGTGTCGATCTAAATAACAGCAACCAAACATGGTGGTTCGTTGTTGACACTTTTAGTGATTGAGATCAACATGTAATCTCTTGATATCCAAGGAGAAATCCAAGCGGAAGGGATGGGAAGCACGACACCTATCCAGAAACGCCTGCAAACATGATGCGGTATCCTACTGAGACTTACAGTCCAGGCAGCTGAAACAACGGACTTTGGGCTCCAGTCAAAATAAAACACAAACGTTTTGTTATTACTCCCCAAAGGGAACACTCTGGGCCAATCAGCATGATGTTTCGATGCCATGACTTTAGTCACGTCACAAATAATTTTCAGCTGTTTGTAGGAACTCGATCCAGCCATGTCACTCATAGATTCTGAACGCGCCTTCCAGAAGAGGTGCGACGAGCTGCACGAAGGTCTTTTTGAGAAGCTGAAGGGACAAAACATTGGCAGTTTTTCCACTCTCGCTTTTTCGTTGGGGAGCCCACAAAACCAAGTTGGGGAGACGGAACTCACTCAGTTGGCCGATTCAGTGTTCGAAACTCAGTCGACGCTTGGCACAACTGCAGTTCTCCGCAGATTGCACTTTGAGTCATGCACCTTACTCATGGCAGAGATGAAAACGCAATCAGAATGTGCGGACGCATCACAACCCATTCGGAAGCTACCTTTTGTGGAGAAGCAGAGTCGACTTGATGCGCAAAGAAAGAAATTGCCAGGCCTTCCTCACACACCTGAGCAGCAGCCGTCGCACTCACTCATTGACACTGTGTACAACATTGTTGAAAGTGGCAACATTGTGTACATACGTGCATCCCAGCAAGTGTCACTCCAGGGAAAATGAGGTGCAAACGGAATCCAAAAGCAAATCAAAAACCATGATCACGCTGGAACAGGGAGCGCTCAAGCAAACTGTGGTGTCTGATTTACAGGACTTAGACACCAGCACAGAACTCAAATTGTATTTTGCTCTGCAAAGAAGGCATTTGGCGTTTGACCTGGTGGGCTTTTTGTCATGGACGGTGTGTCAGAAATGGCTTGACAAATTGATGTCAACACTCGTTTCAGATGCGCCTACAAGCTTCAATGCCATCACGATCACGCAGGTTATGAAAGCAGACCGTGAAATGTTTTCAATTTTGGCGTCAGAGTTCAAGGGTTCGTTGACAGCGGTACTTGGAGCGAGGCCACCATTGGATGAGATCTTTGAGAAGCTGATGCATGACCCACGCATCAACGTCCATCTGATAGCGATGCCGAAGTTGACCTCCGCGCCGCCGAAGAGACCCCTGGAGAATGATGCCGGGAAACCAAACCCAGGTCCTCGAAAGCCCTCCAAAAGAATCAAGCCAGGCGAAAAGCCGGCACCTCAGATGCCTGAAGAACTTGCGGGGCTGGACAAACGAACAGAAGCTGGCAAACCGTTATGCTGGCACTTCAACATGGGCAAAGGTTGTAACAATCCTGTCAAAGCTGGGCGTTGCCGGTTTGGAATGCATGATTGCATGAAATGTTTGAAGACAGGACATGGTGCAGCCAGATGCAAAACAAGTTGACAGGAGGTTACTCCAGGTCATGTTGCCGCCAATCACGAAGTTGATGCAGGCAAGCAGCACCCTCGGCCTGGAGAGTGTGAAGTTGCATGTGAACAGTTCTTTTCCTCTTCAAGTGATGCTTGTGAAGTTTTTCCGAATTCAGCGAATGCTAACAGTGGATCTCCCAATGAGCAGTTTGACTGGGACGGTGTTCCGAGAAAAGGCTCGGGCTTGGTTCTAGAAGTTTTTGCAGGTTCTTGTCGATTCAGTAAAGCGTGCAAAGAACTTGGCCTCAGAGTCCTGGCCATTGACAAGGACCCTAAGAGAGCTGAGAATTTTCCAGTTGCAGCGTTTGATTTGACAAAGCCACATGATTGTCAGACAGTTTGCAAGTTTGCTGAGACAGAGCGTGACAACATATGCTGGGCGCATTTTGCCCCCAGCTGCGGCACTGCATCGAAAGCCAGGGAAAGGCGAGTCCAAGGAGTTGCCAACCCGCCCAGACCTTTGCGGAGTGAATCTTACCCTGATGGTTTGCAAGGATTGTCTGAAAGGGAAGAAGAAAGGGTCAAAGAAGCAAACAAGTCTTACGAGGCGATGGTGGAGCTTCTGTTGATACTCATCAGTTTTGGAATTGCCATATCAGTTGAAAACCCACTCAACAGTTTATTTTGGTTGACAAGCTTCATGGTCAGACTTTTTGACAGGTACCCGGGACATTTTACAATATTACAACACTGCATGCATGGCGGAACGAGAGACAAGAAATCAAAATTCTGGTCGCACAATCCGCGGAAACCTGAGGAAAACTTTTTGGCGAGCTTGGGCCTTTTATGTGACCAATCACACCAACATGAATCTTGGAAACCACGTTGGGTCGATGGGAAGTTGTTTTTTCCCACAGCAGCTGAAGCAGCTTATCCTTGTGCTGTGTCAACGCATGGCTTCGTTGTGCCTTGATGAAGCCAAAGCTCGTGAAGTATCTCCTTGCGAGACCCTCCAGGAACAACTGTCCCTAGATCTCGGCACTGGGAAGCGGAATTTGTTTGCAGCACAAAGCCGAGGCAACAAACTCAAACAGATTCTTGGAGAATACGGCAGCACAATTCAAGCAGCAGTGCCTTTAGGATTCCAAAATCTGGATAAAATGTTGAAGGATTTTCCCAAAGGTACCAAAGTAGTCCATCGTCAACTGAAGTGGGGCTACATGCGGGACGACTGGATAAACAAAATCTCTTGGACAGAGCATATCAAAGAAGGTGCGCACTTCGAACTCATCAAATTGGGCGTACCGAGATGTCCAGAAACATTCATGAAGGAGGCAACGGAAGCTGGACATCCAAGACATGCATTGGCGAGAGTGTCGGACCTGATGAAGTCCACACTCCAGGAAGTTTTTCTGGGCGACCCTTTTAAGATCAGATCCAAGCGGGCCTCATTCCTGAAAAAATGGATGAAAAGGGCAGTAAAACTCAGAGCTGATGAAAGAAAATTGCACGACAATCTTCCTGATCACCTTCGACGCCTGTTAGCCAACAAAAAACTCTTATTGTGGAAAGAGATACTGGTAGACCTCGAGTATCCGGATTACAAGATTGTTGATGAGATTTGCCAAGGTTTTCCGCTGACTGGCTGGGCAGAACAATCGACAGTATTCCAAAAGCAAGTGAAGTCGCCAACAGTCTCCCTCCAGCAACTCACAGGAATGGCCAGAGGTTTGAACATGGCGGTTGTTACCTCGCTGGAATCGGCTGAGTGGCAAGACGTCGACGAGGTTGCATGGCGAGAGACGATGCAGGAAGTCGAACAGGGTTGGCTTGCCGAAGAGCCTTTTCCGGATTTGGAGCGACATTTCATCGCCAAGCGGTTCCCCATTCAGCAGAAAGACAAAACGCGTCTAATCGATGACTTTTCCATTTGTGGTGTCGATTCGGCTTTTGGGATGACAGAAAAATTGCGAGTTGATTCAATTGATGAGATTGTAGCTGGCATTTCCGTTTTGATGGATACAGACGGATTTGGAGCCAGGGCCACGGGTCTTCTGGGAAGGACGTTTGACTTGAAGTCAGCCTACAAACAATTTGGAGTGGATGCAGCACATGCTGAACGACTGAGAATAGCAGTTAAGAGGCCTGGGGGCGGAATAGGCTACTTCAAAGTCCTAGCGCTACCTTTCGGAGCAACTGGCAGCGTGGCGGCTTTTCTCAGGATATCGGCTGCTATAGCCTATGTGGGCACCAAGGGCTTGTCCATTCCATGGTCGGTATTTTTCGATGATTATACTGCGTTGTCGCCCAAGGGACTGGAGGCAGATACAACATTCTATGCAGAAGCATTGTTCAAGCTTTTGGGAATTAACTTCGCATCGGAAGGATCAAAAGCTCCTCCCTTTTCGGAGAAGTTCAAGACACTGGGATTGATTGTGGACGCCGAAAACGCCAAGGAAAAGACAGTGCGTCTGGGACATACTCCGGAAAGGTCTTCCGAACTGCTTGACACCTTGGAGGAGATTTTGTCCCATGACCAAGTCAGCACGAAGGCGCTGGAGCAATTGCATGGCAGAATTGTTTGGTTTCGCACGTTCATTTTTGGACGAAAATTGAATGCAGCCACCAGGACATTGTCTTGGTTTTCGAGAAAGCCTTTCCCGAGAATTGCTTTGGAGAATAAACTCAGGGGGGCGCTGATTGACTTGAAGAACCACTTGATGAAAAGCACCACGGTGTCCATCAATAGAGACTTGAACGAGACTTGGATAATTTTTACTGACGGGGCTTTCGAACCAACGAACGAACAACCTGCAAGCGTCGGTGGCATTTTGGTACACCCATCTGGCAAAGTGGTTTCATATTTCGGAGCTTACATTTCTGGACCCTTGCTGAACGATTTTCTTGCGGAGTCAAGACACCCAATATATGAACTTGAAATATTTCCGGTGGTTGTTGCGATCAGATCATGGTCGAAATTCATCATGGGAAAATTGGTAGTCCATTATTTGGACAACGATGCAGCGAGATCAGCCTTCATTCGTGCAAGTGCTTCGACCTCCCTGGGCACCACTCTGGTCACAGATTATGTAAACTTTGAATACAAATGTAGTTTTTCTCCTTGGTTTGCAAGAGTTGCCAGCCACAGCAACCCAGCAGATCAACCATCCCGGTTAGATTTCTCTCCGATCTGGCTACGTGATGCTGAAAGGTTTGAACTTGTCCTGCCAGAGCACTTGTCGCAATGGGGAATCAACGGGTGCCCTGACTTTGGTGAAACATGACTTACTGAGTCAAAGTTCAAACATGGATAGGCAGCATGAACCTATCCGGCACCACTCATTTGAAGCTGGAATCACGGCCAACATTTCGAAACTTCCCCGACAGTGCAAACCTGGAAGATAAAAAAAAAGGGGCGCTTCGAATCTCAGCTGCCTGACCTTTCGTTTGCATTCATGTCTGATTTTTTAAGAAACGGATCGAAATTTTTCATCAGTCCCAATTTTGGGGATGTTCAACGAAGCATGACACAGGAGAACGTGGAATCTCGTGGGGCGTATTTTGTTGTTTGTGTGTGTTTGGAAACTTCCACCACCTGGATCTGTTTAGTTTGAACTTGGACCTGGTTTATGGAGGAATAAGGTGTCACTCTTTTGAAAAAAGATGGAAGCATTATTCCTCAGAACAATTTGTGAGGTATCACAAATAAGATCCTTGACTTTAAACCGTCTTGGTGGTGAAAGAATCTTTCTGCAAACAACCACTGAAAAGTTGTTGTTACAATCACCTTTAACAACAAATAACTCTGACCGTGTTTGTTTTCGAAACAAACAATCAACACTGAAACACACATCAGTGGTGGTCACGTTGTTATTGATGTTTCTACTGTTGCATTTCCCATCAAGTGGTGGGAGGGAGGGACCCCCTTTTTTATAAAGGGAATTTTCGAGCACCCACCCCGTGACACTCCCACCCTGAATGGGGAATCAACGGGTGCCCTGACTTTGGTGAAACATGACTTACTGAGTCAAAGTTCAAACATGGATAGGCAGCATGAACCTATCCGGCACCACTCATTTGAAGCTGGAATCACGGCCAACATTTCGAAACTTCCCCGACAGTGCAAACCTGGAAGATAAAAAAAAAGGGGCGCTTCGAATCTCAGCTGCCTGACCTTTCGTTTGCATTCATGTCTGATTTTTTAAGAAACGGATCGAAATTTTTCATCAGTCCCAATTTTGGGGATGTTCAACGAAGCATGACACAGGAGAACGTGGAATCTCGTGGAGCGTATTTTGTTGTTTGTGTGTGTTTGGAAACTTCCACCACCTGGATCTGTTTAGTTTGAACTTGGACCTGGTTTATGGAGGAATAACAGAAGTTGTTGACACTTCTCTCCAAGGATGTCATGAGCGTTGCAGACTTTGGCATGGTCATCACAGACACAACAGACGCTGCATCTGGTTCTTAAGGTTCAAGTGGCGTGCAAGACGGGACAACTGGTACAACTTCGAGCGTGGAGCCCATGGAAGTTGTTGAAGTGCCAGTTCAAGCAGATGCGCAAGGTGGTTCAACTCATTTGCACATTCCTCAAACTATTGCAATACAACCCAACATGTCGAGCGTGAAGATTGCTGGAGTTACAGTTGAAAGAGATTCTGCAATTTCTGTCTTGAAGGCTGCATGTGGATACCTTCAGGTGTGTCAATCTGGAGCAAACAGAAACTGTGGAATAGGATTTTGGCAACGTTGGACAAACAGGCAATCAATGCTGAGCGTGAACTTGCGTCTGTGGCCTTGGATGAAACAAAACGCAAAGCAGAATCAGTACAAGTTGCTGTTCCTCCAACTGAACAGTCAGAGATTGATGCACACATGCTCACACACCTTCCTTATGCTACATGGTGTCCTGCATGTGTGATGGCAAGAGGAAGGCCAGACGTACACCAGTCAGACCCTTCTCGAGCTCAGCGCAGGGAGCTGCCAATCATTTCATGGGATTTTTGCTTTACTGGAAAGACTTGTGAACAGGTTGCAGAGGATTCACAACAGAGCAAGCTCACATGTTTGGTGCTACATGATTCCCATAGCGGTGCAGTTCATTGCGTTCCAGTGCATCACAAAGGACAAACCAAGTACATGTGCCAGGAGATTCTACATTTTATTGCATTCCTTGGACATGGGGAAGTGACAATACGTTGTGACCAGGAACATTCAACACTGGCAATTCAGCGCTTGGTTCAGCGTGCATGTCAGAGGCTCAATCTGAAAACAGTGATTGAAGATGCAAAGGTTGGTGATCATGGAGGAAATGCTGCAGTTGAGAAAGCAATCGACAGAGTCAGAAGACAAGCTTCAGTGCTTTTGCATGCACTGACCTCAAAGATTGGGTTTGACGTACAGCCTCAACATCCTTTATTTGCGTGGGCCTTTGTACATGCCAGTTGGACGCTTACACGTTTCGCTGTGAAAGCAGGTATGACTCCTTTTGAAGTGGTAGCTGGACATGCATATCAATCCAAACTTTGTGCATACGGTTGTCCAGTGATGGTTTTTGTTGGAGATACTGTGAAACAAAAGGGTGATGCAAGATGGCAGCGTGGTATTTTCTCACAAAGACGTGATCCAATGACATGTATCTGGTTGCAGTGGGTGGAACATTGCGTGTGTCAAGATCCATCAAGATGCTCTTTCCTGACTGGAGTGAACATATGGACGAATTTAGACAAGTTTTGACTTTTCCTTGGCAGTTGGAAGGCAATCTTGGAAACAGAACTTTTTCCAATTGTACGAGGTGAGCAGCCCTTTGCAACTTCGGTCGCAGGCATTGATGATGAAGCAGCAGATGAATCTGACGATATGGTCATTCCACCTCCTGTTATTGAGGATTTGGTCCCAACACCAGAGACAAGCAGACGTAACATGCCTCCACCACCATCTGCAGTTGTGAGTGCACCTGCAAGTGTTTTGCCTGCAGTGCCCATGGATGCACAAGGTGGTGTAGCCAACGCTGGTGATGCTGCAATGGCACCTGCGCCAAATATAGAGCAGGCGGGGCCTCCAGTACCCAGTCTGGGTGTCCCGGGTCCAGTTACACTTGAGATTACAGAAACAACTGATGCTGTGGAAGCTTTGGAACCTGATGCAAAGAGACCAAGGCTATTAGCAATACGTGTTGGTGCAGAAACTGTTGTGCATGTGCGTGAGATGAGTGAAAATGACCTGTGGCAACCTTTTTCCTCTTTGGAACCGATGTTGGATGCAGCAACAATGGAAAGGAGCAGACCAGGTTGAGGTTGACAGGCTTCTGGAGATGGGTGTGATAACCACCCATGAGAAATTCAGTGGAGAGCTTGGAACGCAACTCAGTGCAAAATTTGTGCCTTCATGGAGAAAGAAGACAAGGAAATTGACAGACACTGAAGGCAATGTGACTTCGTGGCAACTCTGATGGTTTGGAAGGATGCCAATGGCAGGTCATGCAAGCATGCCAGGCGTCAGGTTGTAGACCATGTGATGTTTCTTCCACTTCAGTCGGGGCCTCACACAGTTCAAGATGTTTACAAGCGTTGGTTCAGACCAATGTGGTTTCTTTGATTGAAGCACATACAAAGAAGCGACAGAAGATTCACAGGCTAGAAGCTGAGTCTAGAGCGAAACGTGCAGACGTTGAACGGAAGAAGTACACATCACTTCTTGCTCAAGTGATTGTTGATGCTGATTTGCCAGTGGTGGCAATGATCAGAACCTTGGATGATCCTCAGCAGGGATGGGTCCATCTGTTCGGAACTCGGAGGTGCAATACACTGAAGAATCGATACAAGTCATGGAGACCATTTGCAGTCTGGTTGGAACTTCACTTTGGTCGCAAGTTTCCTGTCCAGTTGAAAGACATCATAGATTACATTCAACATCGTGCAGATGAAGGTTGTGGTAAGACGATTCCTGAAAGTTTCCATACATCACTGACACCGATTGAGCAGCTTGGTAGAGTTCCTGAAGGGGAGCGATTGTCGGATGAGCAGTTGTGGCTGGCCCACATCAAGGCGTGGACAGCAGAGCTGGCGGCTGACTCCCCGCCGGTCAAACCTGCAGAGATGTGTACAATTGCAATGTTGCTCTCTTTGGAATTGGTTGTTGCAGATGTTTCCCAACGCCTGTTCTCAAGAGCATTGGCATGGGTGGTGCTTGTGATGATTTGGGGGTCCATGAGGTGGGATGACGTGCAGTCAACATTGCCTCACAGGACAACATTGTCCAATTACGGGCTACGCATGGTGCTGGGCAAATCAAAGACGTCGGACCCTGACAAGATACAGAAGGAGGTTTCGGTTCATGTTTACAGAACTGTTTCACTGACTGGAGAGGATTGGCTTGGGATTGGTTACAGACTTTGGGATGATGAGCCATTTAATTACAGGAGGGATTTTCTTGTGATGGAGCCCACGGCAGACTGGACTTCAGCGAAGCGGAAGTTTGTGACACCATCAGGATTGAGTTCTTTGATCAGCAAGCTGCTCAGCGATTTACCTGTGCCCAGGAAGCAGGGTGACATGTGGGTGGCAAACACCGGAGGGCTGCTGCTACCGGATGGACTGGAAACCCATTTTACGGGACACAGTCCACGGAACTTTCTGACATCTGTGGCGGCCGCCATCGGGTTCCACAAGGACCAGAGGGCATATTTGGGCCGCTGGGCAATGGGTATGGTAGCTTCAGAGGAGTATGTCCGCACATCGCGTCAGGTGGTGTTCACCATAACAAAGGCTGTCAACAGATCGATTGTGACAGGCTTGGATCAGGAATATTTTGTGCTCCAGCCTCTCTGGGAAATTTTGTCTTGGGGAACATTCCCCACTTTGGAGGTCTTGCCAGATGATTGGTTCGAAATTGGTGAGAACGAAGAGGATGAGCTTACGTTGGCTGCGAACATCCTGGATCAGAAAACCAGAGATGAGGCTACGTCGAAAGAGCAGTCAAAGTTCTTTGTCACCATCTCGAGGCGCACAGCATTTCGCAGGTTGCACCTCACTGGATGTTTTGTCAAGCCGTCCAACTGCACTGAAGTCCGTATGTTGGACGAAGTTACCAATGAAGATTTTGACTCAATCTGCAGAGCATGCAAGAGGAAGATGTTAGCTGAGAACGGGAAGGATGTGAATCCTGAGTCAAGTTCGACGGCATCATCGTCGTCCACAGGAAGTGCAGATGACGTCGCAGGCTAAGTTGCCGACGTGTTGCCAAAGGAGCAATGTCAGGCTTGCCGTCAATGGGTTCAGACCTTTGTTTGTTTCAACTTTCGTTACCTGCTGGCTGCATCGAAAAGTTTGTGTTGATTCTGCGTGATTTTGTTTATCTTTCTTGATCAGAGATTGGTGAAGACCTCAGTCAAGTTTGTGCATTAAAATACTTGGGCAGGCACTGTTGAGACAGTCTGGACAGATGGTTACATTTGTGATGTCCGAAATTCTGGCTTTAGACCTCAGGGTGACGTGATGTCGATCACGGTTCAATGACTTGGCATGTGGGTGATTCAGATCACTTCATTAGATGTCAAGTTCATTACAGATGGCTCAGACCTAAGGGTGCCTCTGGTGAACGTTTCACTGTTTTCATTTTCATTCATCATTTTGTTTGGGAAGGTGTTCATTGGGCATTGCACTTTGGTTGGTGTCAATTCACATAGTGCCTGGACAGTACGTCCGTCCCTCGGTGCAATGGCCGTGGACCCAGATGAAGCTGATAGGGAATACATTTCTCAGAACATGGATGCAGACTTGCAGTTTATCCTGAGTGAATCTGGCGTTTCCGTTCACAGACAAGCTGCAATTGCAAGGAGATATGGGTCCCTTAGGAAGTTCAATGCAATCGGCGACGACAGGCCTCAGATTCGTACAGCTTGTTTGCAGGACTTTGCAATTCCCCAAGATACTCCTGAGAACAGGGCAGAGGTAGCTTCAATTGTGGCGGCATGGGAAACAGCAAAAGAATTTGTTGCGAAAGAGATTGAATTACGAGCCGAGGCAAAGGTTTTAGGCCAGCCAAAGATTCTTCAGTCTCATGAGAGGCAATCAATGATTCGTGCTGTTGAAAGGATCCATGGTTGTCTTGGTGAGTCTGAGACGCCCAGCTCAGACTACTTGGCACTCAAAGCGGAGGAGACGGAGCTCAACGAGCCAGTGGCCTCGCCCTTAGACGAAATAATCAGTAAACGAGACAATGCAAGCTCACATATTCAGTCAACAGTGGATTCTTCAGGGCATTTGAGGGTCACTCGGACCAAAAACAAAGCCAGGATGCCCAGCAACACTGAGGAATATCGAAAGATCATGAGGGTTGAAATGTTTGCTTGGTTGTGCATGTCAGCACGGTACAGGGCGAAGAATTGGCTTCATGGTTTGGAGGCATCGGATTTCAACAAATTTGTCGATTTCATTTTGGGAGAGAGAGTGTTGGGAATACAGATTCCAGCTGCAGATGGAACACAACAGAAGGTCAAACCTGATTGGGGGATCATTTTAGCGTTTGAACACAGGCTGAGAAAAGAAGCCATGCGCCTGGTGATCAATGAGGGCTACACCTTAGCCAATGCATTGCGTGCAGTTACAAAGGATGCTGACCTGAAAGAAGCATTTTTCACGACGCCTGTTGCATTGCGTGCTGCAACAGCTGATGTTCCACAGAACAAATGGCCTCGTTTCAATAGCAAAGGTTCCTTTTCTGGAGGGAAGTCAGGACAGCAGGCTTCGAAAGGAAAGGGAAAAACTGGAAAGTCAAAGGGAAAAGATTCGAGGCTTGCAGGTCTGCAGCTTGCTTGGAGGACACCCGATGGTCGGGACCTGTGTTTTGCATACAACTCTGGATCATGTGACAATAGTTGCAATCGTGTACATCAGTGCAGAGTCAAGGGGTGCTATGGCGATCATCCAGCCATTCAACATAGAGAGAAGAGTCGAAGTTCGACTTGACAAGTGGGGTGTGGCACTGAAGACCCCAGCTCTAAGCCGCACCCATCTCATGCATCGCCTCCCGAAGTGAAAGTGATGTACTTGTTTGCTGGGAAGAGGCGTCAATCGGATGTGGCCTCCTTTTTACAGCAGGCCCACGATGCAGGCCGTATCAAACTGACTCTCAAAGAGTTTGACATAGAGATTTCACCAGAGCATGACCTTACAAACCTGTCCATTTGGGAAGACATATGGAACACCCTCAAAGAGGGGGGTTGGATGCTCATAGTTTCCCCTCCGTGCAACACCTTTTCACGGGCAAGGTTTCATTTTCAGGATTGGCCGGGTCCAAGACCCTTGAGGAACATCAATTGGCCACGTGGTTTTCCGTGGCTAGCTCAGCATCACAAAGCAGTTGTGGAAGAGGCCAACATGTTTGTTGACAGGTGCATTCAATCCTGTATCATCTGTCATGCTGCAGGTGGCAAATTTATCATCGAGCATCCGGAAGACTTGGGACTGGTCAAAGATGAGCGGCCTGGATCCATCTGGCAATGGTCAGAAGTTCTTGACCTCATTCCTTCATGTGGCGCTTGCACTTTTGCAATACAACAATGTCACTTTGGGGCTTTGACTCCCAAACCAACAAGATTCCTGGGTACGTTTGCAGTCACTGACACAAGATGCCATTTTGGTTTACCGCGTTTTGACAAACAAGGCTTGTACAAAGGACCTTTACCGAAGTCTTGTGGCCACACACACAAGCACAAACTTTTGGGTAAGACTGCAAACAAATGGAACACCAGTCCAAGCGCTTCATATCCCCCTGCTTTATGTGAATTCCTTTCACTTTTGGTCCTTCATGCTGGAGCATCCTGCGGGAGGGGGACACAGAACCAAAAGGGCAATGAGGGAAGTTCCCTTGTTACACAGACTGCTTCTGGCAAAATTTCTGGTGAGGGAAGTTCCCAAGTTCCACAGGCTGGCTCTAGCAATGGAAGTTCCTGCAAATTTTCTGGTGAGGGAAGTTCCCGAAGTGTGCCAATGAGTGGAGTACAACACCCAGCAACATCGAGTGGTCCACAGCAATCAACAATTTCGAGTGGTTCAAGTTCTGTTCAACAAACAGCAGCAGCCGGGAGTTCAAGTTCGGTGCAACAAGTGTCGACTACTCCTGGTCCTCCCACGATTGATTTGACTGGAGATGCTCAGGACGCAGCCACCCCCCTTGATTTGCCAATCGATGCCGAAGAGTTTGATGTAGCAAGGTGTGGAAATCATGGGCCACCGATCAAAGTGGAATGGGATGGCAAATCTCACGACCTCATAGATGGTTTTGGGTTGTGCTCTCCCACGAGATGGCATCCCCGTTCCAGGGGGCATAACCGCACTGTTGAAATGAAGAAGTTGGCGGCCGAGACCTTTAAGCGTTTACAGTCAGCAGTTACGGAGTCGATACAAGATGTGAGGAAGGATGCGTTTCGTCTGGTTACTGGCAAAATTCAATCTTCTCCTTTTACTGAAGAGGTGCTGAACAAAGTGCGGGGGGAAGTTGCCATGTTGCTGAGGGATCCAGAAGATGCGTTGGTTAGAGATGAGGGCCAGCCTTTCTTTCTACGGATGTTGGCACAGTGGCTGGAAGTTTTTGGTGATCCAGATGTTCAGTGTTTGGTGAGCGATACTGACTCGTACGCTACTGGCGTTAGCGTTGGAGTAGACGCCCCATTGCCCAGGTCACCGCAAATTTTTCCACCGAAGTTGAAGCATAGGAAGTTGGATGGAACTGAGTTCAATCCAATTGCTGACAACTACATTTCTGGGCAGATCTCTTCAAAGGAGCTGGAGGAGAAATTTAGAGAAGAAGAAGCACTTGGCCGAATGGAACCTTCAAGAATGTCAGTTCTCAAGGCCAAGTATGGTGATAAGCTGCGAGTCGCAGCAATGGCGGCGATTGTCAAGCCGGATGGTGGAGTCCGTCCATTACACGACGCCACCCACTCAGTCATGGTCAACCACTCCATTGTTTACAGGGATCAGCTACAATGCCCAGGCCCAGCAGAGGTGGCCGCCGTAGTACGGGAGGCGGTGGAGTCTAGGGAAGCAGCCTTTTGTGTATCAGCAGACATCAAGGCAGCCCATCGCTTGGTGAAGATCAGAGAAGCTGACTGGCCTTATATTTGCTGTCGTGCGGATTCTTTATCCGAAACTGTTTGGATCAACAAGACTGGGACTTTTGGAGTGTCAAGTGCGCCGTACTGGTGGTCGAAGCTTTTTGCAGCCATTGGGCGGTTTGTAGGACATGTGATGCAGACAACAGTGTTTTGGCATTTGGTTTATGTGGATGATTTGCATGGAGCATTTGCAGGTCGATGGAAGTTTGATATGCTCTGGGTTTGGCTCCTTGCGTTTGAGGTGATTGGGACACCTTTTGGGTATCATAAGTTCAAGGGAGGCTTCTCATCTGACTTCGTTGGTTTCCATTTGCGTTATGACAAATGCGAAGTTGGCATTACTGAAAAGAGGGGGATGTGGCTTTTCAATTGGATCAAGGCGTTGATAGAGAAGAAGTTTGTGGTTCAGGCCAGGGAGTTCAGTGAATTCCTTGGCCGCCTTGGTTTTGTGGCTCAATTGTTGACGTGGCTCAAGCTGCATCTGGCACCATTGTTCGCTTGGAGTGCTGTTGCGACGCCGGGGCTGGTTGGGAAGCTTCCGGATACTGTCATCTTGACCCTGCTTTATATTCTGGGGGAAATGGAGAGTGAAACATTCAGAGTTTCTGCAAGGAGGCCAATTTATTTTTCCGGGGAACAATTCCGGACAGATGCAAAATGCACAGATGAACATGTTGTACTTGGTGGATGGGAATTGCAAACACGCAGGTGGTTTTCGCTGAAGCTTGATAGGACTCAGGTCCCCTACCTTTTCAAAGCTGAGGGGGGGGGCTCTCAGTGGGCATCCACTTCTGCTGAATTGCTTTCTTCTTTGTGCGCACTGCAGGCATTTGGATGGTTTAAGGAGGGCACGACTCGGCAGACTGTTACCCTTGCGTTGAGGGCTGGCACAGACAATATTGCAAATGATGCGCTCACCTCCAAGAGGTCCACAACCAGATGGCCTCTAATGCTGATCAACATGCAGTTATCTTCCTCCTTAGCAAAGGCACGCTTGAGTTTAGATCTGAGGTGGAGACCTCGGGAGGAAAACGTTGAAGCTGACAACCTCACGAACGAGGAATTTGCAGGTTTTTCTGAAAGTGACAGGGTTCCAGTGACTCTCTCTGACATCGATCTCTGCATCGTCGAGACCTTGTGGAAAACCAAAGCACAATTTGACGAAGCCAGGCTTGAGGCAAAGAATTTGGGAAAGACAGTTCCTGGTGGGAAGAAAAGGAAGCTTGAGAAATCGGCGTGGTGATGTTAGTGCGCAACACGTCACTAAAGTGGGGGAGTGCATTGACGTTTTGGCACTTGCATTCCTGGAAATACTTTGATGTTGGGGCGATCCGACATTTGCAATGTGGAGTTGAATCCTTGACGTTACGTTGACAGCAAATGTTGTCTGAACGGATAGCGCAGGACATCACCACCACCTGAAAAAGAATGAGTCCGGTTTCAAGCAGCAGTTTTTTCAGGCATGTCAACAGTTTGTGGCCGATGGAGTTTTCAGCAGTGCAGTTCTTTTCATGTCTCGCGATTTCTTGTGTGAAACTGTTTGTTGTTTTGGTTTTTCCTTTGACAACGCGCCCTGCGATCCTCCACCTCCCTGACACATAGTATAGTGTAGGCTTCATAGGGCGTGCCCGTGAGTCTATACGGTACTATGTGTTGGGTGGGTGGGTGGGTTCCTCCTGGCCTTGGTGGCCCTTCTGGCGAAGTTCGTGAGATGTGGCTTGTGTAGCGATTGGGTTCACAAACTTGGATCAACCGGTGAACTTGGTTTTCCTCTTGCAGTTGCTGTTTTTGGTATTAACTGTTGGATGGATCGATGCGTATTGGTACAGTTGCTTTTGAGAAGAGTTTTACAGCTGGTCTTTTACGTTGTGACGTTTTCGCTGCTGTTTGGTTTTTCACATGTCGTTTTCAACAAGTGACTGAAGTTTTTGGAACTGGTGAAACTGTTCAGCTCTGGCTTCTTCGCAAATCGTTTTGCAGATTTGACTTCAACTGGAATTTCACTCAATATTTTACGTGCAGCACAGGCTCTGAAACTTGGACACCCACCCTCCCATGCCCTGATTTGGGTATGGGTGATCCCTGCGCTGGGGGAGTGCATTGACGTTTTGGCACTTGCATTCCTGGAAATACTTTGATGTTGGGGCGATCCGACATTTGCAATGTGGAGTTGAATCCTTGACGTTACGTTGACAGCAAATGTTGTCTGAACGGATAGCGCAGGACATCACCACCACCTGAAAAAGAATGAGTCCGGTTTCAAGCAGCAGTTTTTCAGGCATGTCAACAGTTTGTGGTCGATGGAGTTTTCAGCAGTGCAGTTCTTTTCATGTCTCGCGATTTCTTGTGTGAAACTGTTTGTTGTTTTGGTTTTTCCTTTGACAACGCGCCCTGCGATCCTCCACCTCCCTGACACATAGTATAGTGTAGGCAAAGCAATTTCTCAGAGTTCTTTCCATTTGGAGCGTTTTGGGGATAGCCGATGGTTCGATGTTCTCCAGTTTTCGTGCGTTCGAAACAACCGTCTCCAAAGCCTTGAGCTGGTGGCACGGAGGTCAGAGCCCAGTGGTTTTAGCAATACTATGTGGTTTTGTTTTCACATTGGCGCTGGTGGCATATATGGTGCCAACTGATGAAACGGAACCAGAACCTGAACAGCAGTCTGAAGAAGCTGGAATGGAACCATCTACAGAACCTCAAGGCTCCAGATACGAGGCAAATCCAAGATCTTTGGGATTGAGATTTCCTGGAGTGTTTGCCGATGCAACATTCAGAGCTGAAGGGATGCTTGTTTGGCTTTACTTCAGATGCCAAGCAAGGATTAGACGCGAGAACAATGAATGCAGAAAGAATGAACGGACTTTCTGAGATGATTCATATGTTTATGGATCATACCACTGATGAGCGACACAACCAGATGAAAGAAAGTCTGATTGCAATGACAGACCTAACAGATGATGAAAGGTCACCACGCTTCCAGTTCAATGAGCAACAGGTGATGGACGACATTGGACAAGCCTTCCAAGGCTACCAGGTTGGAATGTCTATGTTTGGACACCTTCGTCGTCGTCCACAGGTAGCAGCTGGAAGTGATGATGACGAAGAACAGATGCAGTCACAGGAACATCGATTTCACAGGTACTGTCAATCGACAATGTCAGAAGTTTCCGACCCTGAAATGTGGATGGAAATCAACCATGAGTCGGAAGATGAGCGTTATCATCGCTACATGATGTGCGAGAGACATGAGGTATCAGTGACAGAAAGATGGGATGAACAACAGGCTGAAATGATGGCCGAGAACGAGGAGATAGCAAGAGGAAGCAACAGAGAAGAAATTGAGTGAGAAATGTGACCCGCAGCAAGCTAACATGATCTTGCTGGGGAGATTGCTCTTCAGAGAAGCTTTCAGGCCTGGCAAGAGTTAACATGATCTCTTGCAGGTAGTGAGAGAGCCTAGGAAACATGGTGTTGCTGACACAATGTCAGGGTACCGTGATGTCTTGTGACAAGCTTTTGGTTAGTATGGAATTCCACGGCCCTTTGCAGTGGGACTTACACGAAGTCCACGTGGAATCGTTTCGTTTCTTTTGCTGTTTTTGTTTTCATACCTTAGGTATAAACATTTGCAGTTTGCTCCATCGAGTAAAGACTACTCATGGACCAAAGGCGGGGTATAGAAATGTTTTCTTACCACTTTAGCCAGTATATACACCTGTGTATAGGAGTTTGCTAGTTGAAAACTACTCCAAACACTGAAACCAGTGAAGCTCAAATGCCATGTCATGCAAGATGCATGAGCATGTGAAACGACGTTGCGTGCGAGGCTCTGTGGGTTCAAAACAGAGTTTTTATGAACAGGAAGTGTTGACAAAAATAAATTGTTGGGTTGCAAGAGTGAGTTCATACAGTAACATAGCAGACGCCCCTTCAAGAGGTGACACTAGCATGTTGAGAAGCTTGGGATTTGAAGATGTCTCCATCCTTGCGTATGCAGCTTTGGAACAACTTTTCGAAGCCATGGTGAACAAGATGGGGAACACGGCTGACTACGATGCAGAGTCCCAAAGTTGAAAATGGTGTTATGCAGCGATCGGCATTGGATGAATAAGCGACTGTCACGTGTGACAATGTATTATTCAGACTAGTGACTTGATGAGATCAAATCAAGAGAGCGTATGTCTGCTACTTTGGTCCAAGTGGAGGGTAGTGGTGGGTTTCCACATTTGTCATCCGACTTTGCGCCCACCATCCACCCCATTCTCCTCCTACAGTGCAAGGGTGCCGTGCCCACAGCCAACACGGCTGACTACGATGCAGAGCCCCAAAGTTGAAAATGGTGTTATGCAGCGATCGGCATTGGATGAATAAGAAATGTTTTATTGGTCATGGAAAGATTTGTTTGCAATTTACATGCATATTCTGCATATCTTCAGTACATGGAAGACACGGGACGGTCGAAAATTCGTTAATAATTTTGGAGTTTTAGGGATTTCAGGACTAAAAAAATAGGGTTAGAATGCCTGCCGGGGATTTTCCCACGGTATTCCCCACGATAATGTAATGTTGATTAAACAGGATGGTAACCTCCAAAAACGGCATTATACACAGACGATGTTGCATTTTTTCCAATATTCTGTCATTTTTTATTGATTATGTTTGTTTTTGCTGATCATGAGCATGTTTTTTTGCCCATACATGCATATTCTACATATTCATAATACGATATTGCATTTTTTCTGTGCACACTGTGACATGTATTTTTTTGGTCATGGGTAGATTCTTTTGCAATTTACATGCATATTCTGCATATTTAAAGTGCATGGAAAAGATGGGACGGTCGAAATTGCACCAAAAATTTTGGAATTTCAAGGGTTTCAGGACTAAATAAATAAGGTTAGAATGCCTGTCGAAATTTTCCCTCGGTATTCCCCACGATAATTTCATGTTGATTATAAGCAGGACGGTAACCTCCGAAAATGGCATTATACACACATATATATATATGCGCTGTATGTATTACATATATGTACATGTACCTGCATATTAGATGTGAGTAAACGAGGTGGTTTTGGATCGGCGGATGACGATATTGCATGTTTTCTGCATATTCTGTCATGTTTTATTGATCATGGGTAGATATTTTTGCAATTTACATTCATATTCCTCATATTTGCA
>CAMXCT020001164.1:0-173369 GCA_947184155.2 Cladocopium goreaui | reverse complement strand
ACCAAACGTTTCAGTCGCCACGCAAACGGAAGTGTGTTCAGTTTCTAACACTCTCAAGTTGGTATAAAAGGGTGACACTAAACCGATAAGGGGGAAGTGCATAATTAAGGTTATGTTACATATGGGTGTATCATGCGCCGCTTGTCATGTGTGCCGCTCGGGTATACGCGTAAACTGAACCAACCCCTCACCTAGAAATAAAAACCATAAATCACATCAGTGCAAGTTCGGACAATCCAACCACCAACACATCTGTCGCTCAGCTTCACACTTTCTTTTTCACTGGCGAGTCGGGGGATGATACCGATCCGAGTTTGCATTCCGTATGGTTGTCTCACGTCGACTTGCCACTAAGCTTTCACGTGGGTCGACTCACAAACATACACGCAACTTGGCAAACTGAAGTTGTAGGCTTGTTTCTTCCCCCCTCAGGGTGGGTTAAAAGACTCTTGGGTGGGAGAGCGAAAACTTCGTAATGTCAAGTGCTCTAAAATTTAAGAGCACCCTCCCTCCCTACCCTAGTTTGGGAAGAAAAATTTCGAGATTGAAAATAGAATCCAAAATCATTTCCTGACTGGATTGACAAACAGTGTTTGGATCATGCAGTGTTTAAAAGTTTTGGGTTCCTATTGTGTTGTGTCAAACGTTTCCAACATTCAGTGTTAAAATCAGAAGCACCGAAAATATATAAAAGTTCGCACAACACATCACCTAGGGAGAGAAGTTGTTTCACAAGCATTCCCTAGCAAACGCAGGAACCCAACACTACGCCAAGTATGTCATAGGCAATATACCGAGGGATCTCTAGACTCAGGTATGTATACAACGCAGCACCACACAACGCGACGCACACCGCGGGGCAAGCCACATAACCCACATGCACAACCCCCTAATCAACACCCTTAACCAACGTGTACGCTACAGGTCTATGACCTTGCGCCGAGCATTAAGAAACAGCAGGATCAGCACGCTGAGCCTCTACGTTTCTAACACTCTCAAGTTGGTATAAAAGGGTGACACTAAACCGATAAGGGGGAAGTGCATAATTAAGGTTATGTTACATATGGGTGTATCATGCGCCGCTTGTCATGTGTGCCGCTCGGGTATACGCGTAAACTGAACCAACCCCTCACCTAGAAATAAAAACCATAAATCACATCAGTGCAAGTTCGGACAATCCAACCACCAACACATCTGTCGCTCAGCTTCACACTTTCTTTTTCACTGGCGAGTCGGGGGATGATACCGATCCGAGTTTGCATTCCGTATGGTTGTCTCACGTCGACTTGCCACTAAGCTTTCACGTGGGTCGACTCACAAACATACACGCAACTTGGCAAACTGAAGTTGTAGGCTTGTTTCTTCCCCCTATGGTTTCAGCCGATTCAGAGACATCACAAAGCTTCGAATTTCACAAGCTCTGCCAATTCAACGTCGAACTGGTCCCTTCGAAGAAAGTTCACAACGTAGGCTGGCAACGGGATGTCTCCGCAGTCAGTGGCCTGAAGCAATTTGCCAAGTTCAGCCGACTTCCCACGGGACGGTAAGTCAGCAGGGTTGGACGCGCTCGGCACGCGCTCACACCAAGCAATAAAAGGTAACACCACATCCAACAAACTAAGCAAGGACACCATCAAGAACATTGCATGGGAAGGAGAGTCCCTCTTGATCAATGTCATCCTGCTGGACTCGTTGTCAATGAACACAATCCCATACCGATTGCTCAGTTCTTTCCGCAAGTGCCACCTAACACATATGTAAGCAAACAATTCGATCTCGCAGATTAATTGCTCACCAACAGTGGCCGTCCAGTAAGAGATCAAGGAAGATGGCACCTCGCCTGCAAAGACAAGTTTCTGGCCAGTCAAAGGGTCGTAAGCCAGAGCGCCCCAAGTGCCTTTGCCATCTTCATAAGCTCCATCCGTGTGAACAATCCACGGAAGGTCTGAGTCATGCAGGTGTATGCGCTTGGGCTGTACCGCTTTGGCAACTGCAAGCAGATAGTCGCAAACCATTCGGACGTCAGCCTGCGACACATGGTGGTGGTGTGCCCAAGCATTCAGGGCATGGGATCCAAGCTTGAAATGGTGGCCTAGTACAAATCCTCCAGCAAAGTTCATCAATCCAGCCAAGGAAGCAACCAGGGCTTTCGACTTCCCTTCTCCCTCTTTTACCAAAGCAATCATTTCAGCAATTCTATCGATCCGGCCAGGTTTGTTCTGTACCAATAGGTCACCCGTCCAAATATGCTCCAAATTAAATTGCACCCCCAAAGCGACAGGTTGGCTGCAAAAATCTACAGCCTTCTTGCCCTGCACCGCATGCCTCCAGCCTAGAACATTCAGAAAGGCGTCAACTATCTTCGACGTCAGAGCTGCTAGGGGTTGCACTTCAAAAACCGGATCGTCATCATAAAAGACACTGGTGAGGAATCCAAATTTGTGTACCAGCAAATGCCAAAGGCCTCGGCTGATCTTGTTGAACGAATAGACTGACGCCAATGCTCCAAACGGCAATGACGACGTCGTGTACATTTGCCAGCCACCCTCGCGGGTATTAAACCCCAGGACACCATGGCGCAGCGATTGTTTGTGTATCGCCACTTGTTTGTAGGCTTTGCTGAGATCAATGCATCTTCCAACCCATGCCGGGCCAGCACTCATAGTTGGGTGCCATGCGCCCACCAGTACTTCACCATTGCTAAGCGGGACTACCACTTGATCTCGCCTCGACAGCACCACCATCACAAAACGGAAAAACCCTACAATAAAGTCGGTGTCTTGCAGCGCCAAGTAGGAGGAGGAAGAAAAGGCCGCATTTACCCCAGAATCCTTGTAGTTATCAATAACTCGGATTTTTCTCTCTTCCCCCTGATATAAACAGAACCGTCGTGTCAAGCTCCAGTGGTCAGTGCCCAACTTTTTGTTCAGTTGGTCTTCCGTGAAAGGCCCCTCCAAGAAGCCTGCCTCAACTTCTTCTTGACTTTCTCTTACTAGGTCACGCTCTTGCTCCTGTTCCTCCTCAGTAAGGGTCTTTCCCATCATTGCCCTGCGTTTCCAAACGGCCTGATGGTCCAACTGTTCAACTGTCATAACTGCAGGGGCATATTTCTTGAAGTATAGGGGAGACTCAGCCTCCTGTCCAGTTAAAGGCACCCCTTGTTCCATGAAACTGCAAACATTCATGTCCGGGAATTGTGTTTCCATCAAAAGTCTTCTCCATAAAACCAGCGCTTTGTCTTTGGTGACTGTGTTTACGTGGGCCTCCATGCCAGCCCGCAACTGCCGCTCTTCTGACACCAGTGCCAATTTGAGTTTCATCTCTTCTTTCAACACAGCAATCCTTTGTTGCGCTATCTCATGGATCCCCATAGTGCACAGTCTGAACAAATTCCTTCTCAAAGCATCAGGAACAACGTTAAACTGTAGTGCAGGGTGCCTCAGGTGTATTGCTTTGTCAAAGTGCTCCTCCGGTGAAAAATAAAACCCAATTTTGTAGCGGTTGCTCTCATGGCTCCCCTTAGCTGCACAGCCTTTGTCGTTGTCTTCCCCAGTTTGGTTGAAAGGCTGCGCCAGTATTTTGAAGGACCCTGTCAGCGGCGGCTCATCCCTAAAAGAAACTTTGCAGTATTCAGGTATGAGCTGTTCGCCCAACTTGTGTTGTTTGTCAGCCTGCTGCAAAAGATCCAGACGAAAGCGGCGGATTGTTTGTTGGAACAAGTGTTGAGGCAACTTGGTCGCTACTGCCGCCACCATTCTCTCCGCAAGCAAGCGCGGATACTCAGCTTCCGCTGCCGTATTGAAAATCCATTGCGGTCCTAACCTTTGGACCTTCCAGTTCGCATGGGCGTGTGAGCCATCGCAGTGGCCACCCAGGTGTTCAAAAATACCTGGAGTCCCTTTCAGTCTTGTAGTCTTTGCAAAGTTGCTGCCGTGCTGACACGCATCAAAGGTTGTGTCAGACAAATCGAAATACCATTGCGAGTACTCAACATTGTTGCACCGTTTCACCAGTAAGGCCAAAATCGCCCATAACCATGACCTTTCAGGATTTTCGATTGACACCCACAGTCCCAACATGAAAATAATAAAAAGGATCCCTTCAGCTGCTTGATACACTTGGTTTGCGCCATCCACCCTGCGTTGCTCTGCTGGCGACAAGTCGGCCAGACCCATTAAATTATCTTGATCTCTCAAAGGCCTCGGTTGAGGTGCCCCTTCAGCCCGTAACTTGTTGCTGACCGGTTTCTCTCTCGCCCTTGACGCCGTTCCACATGGCAGCCCCATGTGTGTCCATTGCGGCTTCATGTGGTGATACATGTCTGATAGCAGCTGTCCGGACTCTGCCTTCGCCAAGTCCAGCTGGAAAATTTTTGCTTTGGGTGAAAACCGATTTAATTCATGGTCCACTGCAAACGTCTGAAACCCTCTTTTTGCGGCCTCTGACGATAAAACTGCACTGCCCGCACAAAGCTCCATAAACACTGCAACATCGTTCGATGGGTCAGCATCTGAAGCGTCTGGCTGTATGTCACTTTGTCAGTGTCCGCACTCAATGTACGGTCGCTTCTTTCCACAGCCCTTGTAATAGCACATGTGTACTCCCATGTTGCACGAAGAAGCCTTCTGTCTCTTGCATGTCCCGTTGTTGTAGTGTAAACAGATGAACTTATTTTGCTCAGTCTTGGACGTGCAATTGGCTGGCATGTTCTGTAACAGCTCCTTGACAGTTGTCGCACCTTCGAACTTCCTCTTTGTTCCTTGTGGCTTGTTTGAACCTTTGGACTCACCTTTGGGTGAACTGGGTTTTGGCACCACCGGTTTGGGCGGGTCAGGCTTTGATGATTGCCCAGGCAGTGGGGTCATGTAGCACAACACTGTCGGTGAAGCCATCAACAAGGTCAACTCTGAGTCCAGGGCTGGAGGTTGTCCAACTGCCGTCTTGAGCTTGCCACGCGTATTCTGCGACATGTAGCTCCACAGCTCCTTGTCTGCGGCCATGATTTGCTGCACTGTGACATACTTGTGTCCTGCAGGTGGCTTGCGCATGATTGCCTGTACCATTGCATTGTGCCAGGTTTCCACACAGCTTGATCTGATCAAACGCCAAGGCTTTGCGAGTAAGGCACTGGCGCAACCTCAACTCACCCGTGGCATCACAGCTCAGCGTTGACTCAGCTTTCGATACCTTGACATTTCCCTGTGCATCAAAGGTTAGCTGCTGCTCGGTTTTGTTGCTTTGGATTTCATCATGACGCGAAATGCATTTTTCAGGTGCTAAGTATGTCACAACACCATCTTCCAACATGGCCTGAACCTTGTCAGTAAGGGAGTGAGCTGGCTCAAGAAACTGGTCGTAAACTAAGCCTTTCAAACGATCACGCTGCTCCTCAATCCTGACCAACCTCTCTGCCAGTGGAATTGACTTTGGGGTATCACTGGGACTCTTCTGCATTTTGTTTTGCAATTCAGTCACAGTCAATGTGTAGGACTCAAACCACAAGCGCCTCATGAAAATCATGTCCTGCGGGGTCAAAGGGTCCCCATCAGCTAATAAGCGGCCCAGTGCATCCCTAAGTGGTCCATCATCACCTGCTGTTGGGCTGACACTGCAAACATAAGCCAGTTTTCCAAAAGTGTCAATTCCAGCACCCACCAGTCGATCAATCAACTCAACTCTCATGCCAATGTCTGCCGCTCGCGCTCTAAAGCTCGGAACCGACTCCATTGAAGCCATGCCCAACGCCAAAATTGGCGCGGATCACGCCGTTGAAGTTTTCAATAAGTTCTCTGGCTCAACCAAACAAGTGCAAATGCAGCGTTTCATTAGTCGTTTCAAACTGGTTTCTCCTACTTGGCTGTTTGAACAGTTGGTTCAAAAAGATATAGTCAATTGTCAATCACATGTCATTGATCAGCATGCCGTGCGCTCTGTCAAGTGTCCAAGCTATTCCGCCTGGAAAATTCTCCTGAGAGCCAATGCACGAACAGTCAAAGTCACGTGGTGTGTTGCATGTTCCTGCAATTCACATTTACCACATCAAATCTGACATATGGATTCATGAGATGTTCACCGCTGGTAAATCCCCAGCGCTATTTTCTTTTCTCATCACGCCTCGCCATTTCAGCGATAAAGTGCCTTGTTGCATTGCTCACAAAATTCGTGAGTTGCACGGTCTTCCCATGGAAAATCAATGGGTTTCATATTCAGAGACATCCTGCGGCCGCACAACAAGCTGTCAGAGGTCTCCATGCAATGTACAATGCCTGAAAGACGGTGGACCACGCAATGGTCGCTTTCCACAGGTGGGAAATCTGATCTGGTACCTGACTGGGATTCCTCCGGGATTTTCACTGGTTGAATCTCAGCTCCATCCTCATCAACGTCAGTTTCACACTGATCAGCACGCTCCATTTCCTTCTGCAGTCTCTCTTCAAGGTCCAGCTCCATCTCATTCTTTTCAGGGAGGTTGGTGGCCAGGTGATTCAATCCAGTGGCCATGGCAATCCTCTGCCCTGCTGGCATCAGGGTCAAAGATGCCTTGTCTCACAGTTTCAAGCATGCGGTACACCTTCACCATGGTAGCTGCTATGGCATCTCTGGAGTATGTCACAGCCATCTTTGTCTCCTCATCCAAATGGTGCCCCAAAATGAGGCGCTCCTGCAGATCAAATGTTGCTGACTTCGCCGCCCAACTGAGTAGTGTGGCTTTAAGCGAGTGAGTTGAAAAACCAGATGCTTCGGGCTCCTTCAAGCCAGCCAAAACTAATAAGTCTTTCAACCAGTATGATCCCTCGGCCGTTGTCATCCGTCTGTCCAGCCAGTGGTCGCTATTCTCAGCGTCAGCCGGCATCAGAAAAGCCTTGCCAGTCAAACCACTAGCTCTTCTTGCTGCCATCCATGAAAGGGCCCATCCAGATCCAGACAGGCCAGAGCCTAAGGCTACCAGCGGTAGTAATACCGCTCGCCTTTCACCTGTGGCTGTTTTGTATTCAGAGCAAGCTGTCTCGACCAAGATGATGTGTTGAAACTGGGACAAATTTGGTTCGTGAGCCCTGGCGCCATCTCCAAAACGACAGCATGAATAAAGGCAAAATAGCAAAAATCCTAAGATCGCTTTGAACCTCTGAGAAATTGGTGCTGTCATCAAACCTTCAAGTTTCCATACCATATCTGCAGTAAGGGGAGGCGCCTGATGCAGCGTCCTCTTCTTTGCAACCATGTCTTTTGACGCACCAAGCACTCTGCCAGAAATCAAAGCGTTATTCACTGCAAGCCCTGCCCCAACTGTATGAACCATGAAACGCCAAGCGGGCAAAAATGACTCGCCCGCTGTGGCACCTGCTCCAGTGGTCCGCAACATCGATATATAACCGTACAAGTCAGCTTCAGTGGGGTTCAGAGGTCTCCCACGCTCTGATTGTATCATCCATTCAGCAAACCTCGTAAAATCTGCAGACCGTTTCACCAAAGTTGCAACTGCCTTACCAGCAAAACAGTCTTTGAGTGATTGTTGAAGAACATCCTCTCCCACTACCGCACCTGCAGATGTAAGTAAAGCTCTTCCCAGTTTGCTGTCCTCTGGCCAGTACAGTACCAAGTTGCGTAACTTCCGTAATGCCGATGTCAGCAGCTCATCGTCTGATTTGGCCAGCTTTGCGGTCAACAGCCGCCTCCTAGTAAAAGGCAGAGGGCCACTCAGTCCAGTTGAAGCCTGTCGGTTCAGGGTCTCATCATGCATGGCATTCTCAATATGTGCAAGCCTGCCCAGCGCTGGCAGTCTGAAAAGGTCCGACACCAAGTCCAGTTTAGGCACACCGACTTGCACTGCCGGCAGCATCTTCTCATTTCGGCCTAGAATCAGTGTAGCATCAAAAACCTGCTGAGCAATTCTATTACTTCTTTTGCGTTCATCTGCTGCATTGATTTCCACTTCGGAGGAAATGCATTTACGTTTCAGTGGTTCTTTCTCAGGTTCCCCTGCATCTCCATGAAGACCAAAATCCTCTGCAATGCTTGGGGCATGACTGATGCTATATGCAACACTCGGCAAAGATCTGTCAAAACCAAAATCCTCTTCACCCGGCTCTTGGTCCTCCCCCCCCAATGGTAGAGCTACGGTCAAGACCATCACCTCCAATGGACAGTGCACCTGTGTGTTTTGTGACGATGAGCCCTAGCACACAAATGATCGCAGAAGTTGCAGTTGTGGGGACAATGTGGAGGATGCCGTGACTCGACAGTTGGAGGGTCTGGAATAGTGACTCGAAACCTCTGGGCCAACTCGAAAAGGATCAATATCAAAAGACGAATCAGCTCTGTAATAGTCAGCAGCTGTACATTGACAGCATCCATCAAAAAGGCTAAAATCAGAGCGAAAACTTCGTAATGTCAAGTGCTCTAAAATTTAAGAGCACCCTCCCTCCCTACCCTAGTTTGGGAAGAAAAATTTCGAGATTGAAAATAGAATCCAAAATCATTTCCTGACTGGATTGACAAACAGTGTTTGGATCATGCAGTGTTTAAAAGTTTTGGGTTCCTATTGTGTTGTGTCAAACGTTTCCAACATTCAGTGTTAAAATCAGAAGCACCGAAAATATATAAAAGTTCGCACAACACATCACCTAGGGAGAGAAGTTGTTTCACAAGCATTCCCTAGCAAACGCAGGAACCCAACACTACGCCAAGTATGTCATAGGCAATATACCGAGGGATCTCTAGACTCAGGTATGTATACAACGCAGCACCACACAACGCGACGCACACCGCGGGGCAAGCCACATAACCCAAATGCACAACCCCCTAATCAACACCCTTAACCAACGTGTACGCTACAGGTCTATGACCTTGCGCCGAGCATTAAGAAACAGCAGGATCAGCACGCTGAGCCTCTACATACTTCCAAGAAACGGAGAACGCAAAAACACGCGTTCAACTAAAAACAAGCAAAAACAACATGCACAAAAAACTGACATGCGGAAAGTGACATGACACTGGCTTCGCGGTCTCACTCTTTTTCCAGCGGAGCAACAATGGGCGATGTCAGGTCGCTCCACGAATGGCACATGTTGCCAAGAGCAGAAACACACATTCACAAAGCTCCTCGGTTTGAGGGCCATCACATCACAACTCTTTGCAACTGCCATTCAACTGTGTCTGCTGAAAAACCAAAAAGCTTCGCATCGAAACTGTGCCAGGTCAGCCACGTGATTCCCGATTCAGCTGTCGTCATGCCATGGGTCAGTAAAGGCCGGGGCTTGCTCAGGGGTGGCTGTTGGTGCCACAGCAACTCCACCAGTAGAATCGGGTACTTCGGCACGGGCTGGTTCAGCAGGTGCTGGTTGAAGTTGAATGAAATGTTCAACCGATTGAAGCAAGAGAATGGAATCATCAAGCATATGGAGCGTCTCATGGTGTAAATAAATATCGTACGCATTGCTGAACCACGTGCGGAATTGTTCAAGATGTCGAAGTGCACGCTGAATGAGGGCATGATGGCCTGCAAAGGCGGGCTCACAAACAGCTGAGAGTGGTCTCCAAGCAGGTGGTGCAGCTAGGTGGGTAGGTGTCTGCACCTGGTCGTTTGGAAAGAGCATTCTTTCCAATTGTGCGAGGGCGGCCGTTGTAGTGACCCATAAGTCGAATATGCTTTTCAAAAATGGTGGGCGCCCCAAGTATTCCAGTAAGCGTAAGCACGCTTCTGCAATTTCCTCGAAATGGCGGACCCTGATATCGGTCTCTGTCCCCTGGAAAAACATCACGCAAATGGACGTGGCCACGGCGAAGTTGACTATATTTGGGGCTTGCATCACTGTAGCCCGGTGGCAAATATGGAAGGTCCCGAAGTTGCTTGAAGTGTAAAAGGCAACTGTGCATACACGGATTGGAAAAACGGATGTTTTCCAAGAGCCGGGCAAAAGGGTGGGAGTAACACGGGGTGGGACAAAAACCATCTTGAGTGGGAAAAACAACTTGAAACCAAAAAGTCAACACCAATCCAACATGAAAGAACATGCAAAAACATCGACAAGTGCAGCATTGTACAGATTGCATTCCTGAATTTATTTGGCATCGATGTTTACACGGTTTGAAACTGGTTAGTTTCAAGAGCCGGGCAGGTTGTTACTTATTTTAAACAACAAGTCAGAAGGATTTGGTTTCAAGCAGGTTAAAGAATTTGCCTGAGTTTATTCGCTGCGCGGTTTGGCAGGACGGGTGTTCGCGAGGCTTAGAAAATTTTGGGCATAAAATTTTCTGCTTTCACTTCTTGGTTTAATGCACTATCAACGCGTTGACAGTTTGCTTAAACCAAACGTTTCAGTCGCCACGCAAACGGAAGTGTGTTCAATACTTCCAAGAAACGGAGAACGCAAAAACACGCGTTCAACTAAAAACAAGCAAAAACAACATGCACAAAAAACTGACATGCGGAAAGTGACATGACACTGGCTTCGCGGTCTCACTCTTTTTCCAGCGGAGCAACAATGGGCGATGTCAGGTCGCTCCACGAATGGCACATGTTGCCAAGAGCAGAAACACACATTCACAAAGCTCCTCGGTTTGAGGGCCATCACATCACAACTCTTTGCAACTGCCATTCAACTGTGTCTGCTGAAAAACCAAAAAGCTTCGCATCGAAACTGTGCCAGGTCAGCCACGTGATTCCCCACTTTAACCGGTTTGGTTTGCTTTTGAAAGACATTTGTTAACAATTAAACGCACAAATTTTGCAGGCATGAATTTGGTGGTGATTCCATCTTCCTTGCCTCGTGATGGAGCATCAGCGATGTTACTACTGGAGGGAACCCTGGTGTACCACGCAAGTATACCACCCACATCTTCAGCTTCAAGCAATTGTGCAACTAATGATTTACCAGGTTGGGTTCTTGCAGTGCCACTGATGCTAACGTCACGGGTTGAGTTGTTATCTATGTAGGCAACACAAGGGCGGTGGCGCAGGAACTTCCGCCAGACAATGAGCGCCACAATCAACGCCAGCAATTCGGCTTCGAAGATGACGGTGCTCTTTTCAGGATATCCCAGCAACAAGAGGTCAGAGTGCAGGAGCGTCAAGGAAAAAGCAGAAAGCTGACGGCCACAACTGTCAACCAAAACACCGCCGAGGCCACATGGCCAATTTTTATCCTCCGGGTTGAAGGAAGCGTCTGTGAATACGTAGAAAGGAACATCCCACAGGGGGGTGATCTCCCTGGGCCTTGCGCTCTTCAGGCAATCGCGGAAGGCCACCAAGCAATCAACTGTATGTTCACTTAATGCAACACTCGACCCTTGGTAAGCGTGTGAGGTAACCGCATTGAGACATAATTTGGAGGCTCTTCCCCAAATCTGTGCTTTCGCAAATTGCATCCTGCCACGTAAGACCAGCGCTTCCTGGGTACTCATAGACCCAGCACTTAGTATTTCCTCAATCGCGGCCACCAGTTCAGCAACTCGTTTGCTAGTGTTGGCAAAGGAGACAATACCACTTGCCCATTTGGTGCAATCAATCTCAACCCCAAGCGCCTTGAAAGTCTGGGCAAAGGGCTGATCCTTATCTCCCAAATGACACTGCCCAACCCAAAAGTTTGAAGAACTGCTGGGCCGCTATGGTCACGAGCTCCGTCTCTTGCAACCTGGCGAGCGTGATAAAGTCATCGAAGAAATTGCTCCAAATCAATCGCAGGGCTTTGCAACCTAGCCACCACAGGGAGTGTGCCACCCTTAAAAAGCTGTAAACTGAGTTGCTAGCTCCAAATGGCAGCGCCTTCATGGCAAACACAGCTGGTCTCCGGGCCTTTGGATCAAATACTGCAACATATGACACCCACCTGGATTCTGGAGAGATACCGAGTTGCCTATAGGCGGCTGATAGGTCGATGGTCTTTCCCAACCACTGCTGGTCTGGAGAGGATTTTAGCAGCTCCATGCAAAGTGCCGCCGCAACGTCAAGGGTGTGTAATTTTGCTGCGCTTTCAACCTGAACTGTATCATTCACCCCAGATGCCGAGAAATCATCAATGAGTCTAACTTTGATGGTGTCCCCGGATGTCTGGCGTATCCCAAATCTTCGGCTGACGATGGCATTATCAGGGAGGTCTGTAACAGGGATTGGTCCTTCCAGCCACCCACAATCCAGTTCCTCCAGGGTCTTCTGAAAAACAGTTTCATCAATTTCAACATCGCCAGAGGAACGGACTGTTGCAAGGAGCGCTGCACGAGAAGTCTTAGCTGATGCTTCAAGTTCTTTCAGGGTGAGCTTTGCGGGCTTGAAGCAGGGGTCAAACGAGGGGACAACTGGGGCTGCACCAGCTAGGCGAGTGCCATGGCAAACTTCTTCAAAAACCTCTAGGTCTGGATAACCATAAAACTGGAGCATTTCTTTCCAAAGCAACAAGCGCTTCGGTTTTAGGATGTCCCTGAGTGATTCGTGAAGGCTCTCATGAAGCACGGTTTCTTGGGCTGCCAACGACTTCGCTCTTTCAAGCCAGAAAGCAAGGGTGTCATGCCTGTGTTTTGCAACCTCATAAATTGACTTTGAAGTTACAAAGTCAAGTGCTTCTTGCAAGGCAGAAGGCAGCCTGGTTTGTTTTCCAATGGGATGTCCAGCTCTTACCGCATCATTCACAAAATCATCACAAGAGCGGTATACGCCAAAGTAGAAGGTTGTGGGTTCGCTTTGATCGGCACTATTATCACCAGGACTATTATCACCAGGACTATTAAGGACAGGCAACTTATCTGAATCATTATCATTATTATCCCCAGAGTTATTACCACAGTTATCACCCCTTTTTAACCGTAAAGGAGGTCTGGCCAGCAAGCGGGAGCCAATAGGTGCTCCATTCCAGGCAGATTGCAACTGCTGGCCTGGCAACACAGGCGGGCATTGGCTCGAACAAATGGGGAGAACATATGCAAATTCAGAAAGCAAAGGAGGAATTTTGCTAGCTTTGGGCTGCTGTCCCACAATGGACCGGAGATATTGATATGTCATGGTTTCCGGCGTAGCAAACTCAAGAGCAGGGGGCTGCCAGCCCATAGAAATGAGTTCTTGTGCAATGAAAAATGCGATGGTGTACGCCAACGGCATTGGGTAGGCCGTCTCTTCTGCTGTCGAAAATTTCCTTTTAGAATCAGCGCCGTAAACCATGCCCCAAGGTTTGTGCTTGTGAGTTTTGGAAATTCCTGGACAACACTTACTCAGTTGGAGCAGGGCATTGGTGTTATGAGCCAAGGCTGTCCATTTTGGCCTCTCCGACCCGTAAGCGCATGCTTGGTGGGCCGTAAACTTAAGCAGTTTCTTCAACGGTCTGAAAAAGGAAGTTTTCCAGTAGAGGGAGGACCTAGGGTTTTCAATGACAACAATCATGCCCACCTGAATGCAAAAGAGCGCCACGGCAGTGACAAACTTGTACAGCAAGTTTGCTTGCGACACTCTTTGTTTATTGACATAGCTCATGTGCCTGACACCATCCGGATGCTGGTCCGTGCGCAAGGGTTGCGGTCCAGCAATCTTCAAACCATTGTGCAGCTGAATTGGTATGCCTCTTGCGCGGCTACAGGTACCGCAGGGGGGCGCACAAAATACGCCCATACAGCTTGGTGAATTTATCCAAGACCAACAAAGGTCTTGACCCGTTTTCGTAGTCAGGTCTGCCACCAAAATTTTTCCTGCATGCTTTTGGCGTTTATGGTCAACACCAAAGGAGGAGCGCAAACCAAGGCTTTGTAGGCATGTTGTCACACGGGCCGAACCGGCACAAATTTCAAGGAAGAAGGGGTCTTCCGGCATTGGCTTTTGCTGCTTGGCAGGTGAGCCAACTTTTGTTTCGGGTGGACCACTAATAGGTCGAAGGCTGGAAACATCATGAACAAATTCATGGCGACTAGCCCCATCGCCTGGTGAAGGTTGTCCCTGGTCTTTTGAAGAGGAAGGACTCTGCAAAACGTGCATAGCTTGAGCAGTTTGTTCTGCTTCTTCTGTACATTCAGCAAATTTTCGTTTTCCATGGATGCTGGTCAGGCCAGCTAGTCACGATTTCTTGTGGTCCATCATGCAGTGGGGGCCATAGCACAAACAGCAAACATGAAATCCCTTGCGACATCGTCCGTCTGTCACTTGCTCTTTGCAGCGTTTCAATGAATAGTCAAAGCAAATTGGGTCACCGTCTGGTGTAGATGCCGTGCCTCCGGCTTCTCTGATCTGCTGTGGGATCCTCGGCTCAAACTCGCTCTTGTTTTTCCCTTTGCCTTTTGTTCCATATGGTTTGGAGCGGAGACGTTCTTCAAGGACTTTCATTTGTTGTTTGAGCCTAGAGGTAAAATCTAGATTCCCGAATTAGTTCGACAAAACGCATTGTTAAAAGTACATCCATTCAAACGTTCTCTGTCACTGTCTTCAAGACTTCGCTCTTTTTCATCTGCTGGATATGTCAGATTCGAAACAAAACACGCAAGGTCCAATAGTTCTGAACCATTTATCCAGATGGCACAAATCACCCATCCTGGATGTATAGGAATCTGACCAGGAATAGCAATCAACAAAGGTTGGAAAAACGCCACAAACGCCAAGTGAAGTATCCTGGAGACCCACTGAAAAGTGTTGATCGTCAGAAAATAAGAGAGCACGGGATTGTAATCCGACGTGACTCTCTCCGACAGTACTATCGCAGATGTCATCAAGATTCATCTACCTGAATCCGTAGGATGTTGAAGTGAAATCCATCACAGATAAAACCGCCAAAACAACAACAAAAGCACCTTGAGAAGGCAAATCAAAGATGGAATCACACACATCCCGGATAATTCGAATGGTATGACCATTGAATCTCATAGTGGAGATGTACAGACATCGCCAAATAATTGATACAAATCATCTCCAATTTGGAGAGATGACCACGAACTGCAAATATAGGGCAGGAGGGCCAGTGAAAGCTTATGGTGCAGCTAAACAAGCTGACTTGAGTTTTGCTACAAATTGCAGAGAATACAAGTACAAATCCGGATGATGACTTTGTCATCCAAAGTGAATCCAGCATGCATCTCGAAATGCATTCGCATCGAATAAGCGGTGAAAAAACGAAAGAAATCACATAACTACTGACCCCAAAAGAAAACGCAACAGTTGAGGGGGGAGGGGAAACAAAAATATTACACATACAAATGAAAGTCCTTGAGCCAAAATGGAACCAGGAACAAAGAAGATCCTTGCAAAACAAAGTGAACAAGTACACTAACCGTTCTTCAAGGACTTTCATTTGTTGTTTGAGCCTAGAGGTAAAATCTAGATTCCCGAATTAGTTCGACAAAACGCATTGTTAAAAGTACATCCATTCAAACGTTCTCTGTCACTGTCTTCAAGACTTCGCTCTTTTTCATCTGCTGGATATGTCAGATTCGAAACAAAACACGCAAGGTCCAATAGTTCTGAACCATTTATCCAGATGGCACAAATCACCCAACCAACAACTATCTGGGGAAATGGTTATCGCCAAGAACCACCCCATAAACAGAAGTGAGAACCATTCCAGCAGATAAAACAAGCGATAGAGAACAGTTGAGTCGCTAGAATCTTAGATTCTCAGACAAGAATGGCTCAGAGAAGTGTCTCACGGAAAGTGCTCAAAAGAGGAGGTGATCATGGTGAAGACATAAACGGTAAAATAACGTAGGGCTGAGATACCAAAATTGTAAGTGGCCCAAAGGTGATATATTGGAGAAGGCGTAAAAAGAAAATCAAAAAGTCCTCCACATAGGGCACAAAGTGGGACCAACTGGGAAATAAATTTGAATGCATTGAATAACGATGAATATCAGTGTTGATGTCCCAAAGAATTGTAACCGCAATAGCAGAAAAATGTGCAAAAAGTCCATCATCACATTCCAAGATGGTAAAAATCGGGTCGATGTGGAACTATACGCCTCTGGATGGGTTCCAAGTTTGCGGGGAATCCAGTCCCGAGAGGCGTCTGAGTAGAAATTCGGAGATGTGGTTGGTGTCGAACTGCGTCGCATTCTGGGGATAGTAGACTTCCTGATAGATTTCTGCAGAAGCTGGCTCATGGAGTTCTTGCAGTAATGTCCAAAAGCTGCCGATGAGTTTTTTGGGTGGCCATTTGCCGAAGAGCTCGTCAGAGGGGTCTAGTCTGGTCCAGCTATTGCCGTCTAATAGTAATGGCACAATCCTTCCGTTCCTGAGGCCGAAGCCCCAGTTACCCCGTCCACAATCTTTCAACGTGAATCCTCTCTTGGAGGCCATCGCGACTGCCAGTGCGAGGCGATATGTGATTTCCTCAGGGTCCAACCCAGAGAAGTCTGCTTGACTATACGGAATAAGCCTTTCGCAGATCAGGAAGTGGAACTGAACCTGCTGAATGGGTCTGTGCGGTTCATCTGCCGGACGATTGGGCTCCAGAAGGGATATCCAGGAATGGAACTCCTGGATGAACTGCGCAGTGAAGTCCGGGATCTGACGAAATGCTCTGATTTCTTCTGTTGTGTACGAAAGGTCTTCTGTAGCCGGACTGAGTTTGAATACTAATCGGGGGTATTCAGTGGAGGCGAAAACCTTCCTCCACGCGCCAGTGGACGAAGCATTTGCGATCAATGTCAATGGTCTGTAGGTGGGTCCTTCGTCTCGAAGAAACTTAAATTGACCACGGAGAACATCTGGGAGGCGCTCGATGAGCTTGAAATCTGTCTTCCTTGTTCGGCTACGCGTTGGGTTCGTCAAAACCCCGCCCAGGACCAATTGGAACGGTCCTTTAATAGAGTGGAGTCGAGGTAGCCGCGGGGCGAGTAATGACAGTTGACGAGGTTGGATGTTCGAATCGGTCAAGATCTCGTCCAGGTCCGGTGAGCTATCTTCAGATGAACTCAGGTCCCGAGGGATGGGTCTGGCCCGGGCTTTGGATGAGGAGGCGGCCATCAACAAATATGAATTGAGAGCAAAATAGGAGCAGGTGAAAGAAAAGTTCTGCACACCCACAGAAAACAATAATGTCTCGAGTCCGTCTTGATCCAAAATGATGTGGAAAAGGACATTGTAAGTGCCACGATGGAGTTCGGATAGCTGCCTGTACATGTTCCCGGGAAAAAAACAGAATAGATGTACCCCTAATTGGAAGCCGGGTGTCGCTGCCAAGTGAGGCTACAAATTATGAACCCGAAAAACATTATGATAGCAAGGGTGAGTGTAAATTGAACTCGTCCCCGATCTTGCATTGGAACAATTGCATTCTTGAACACAATGAGGAGAGCCAATAATGCTGAAGACAAGCGTACTGAAACCTGCAGGGATGAAACAGGTTACTTCAACTTTACTGATAGACCAGAAGGCCAGTGATGATCGTGTCCGCAGCGCCTCGAACTGGAATATTGCAGGGTAACTGAACCCAGATTATTACTATTACTAAACAACTCATTTCAACTGGATATGATGTCGGGCAATATGAGAAAGTTAAGCCCCTGCTGCTCACGAAAGTTTTTTATCGCACCCAACTCTCTATTGGCGGGGAGAGTCGTGATGAAGTTCTTGAGAACGGCATTGAGCTCCAGGAGAATAATATCTCGCCATAATAAATCCAGGTGTAGCGATGACCAAAAATTGCACTGACCATAGTTCAATAAATAACATCGTCGAAGAAGGCCCCAAAAATAGACCAGAGAAATAAATTCAGAGGAAAGTTCAAATGTCTGATGAGGTGCCTGATTGGAGATGGAAAGTTCTGTTATCCCACCTCGTTGGTAGCTGCTCGCAATCCTCCAACTAAAAGAACTCATCCCATGATCCTGAATTTTGTGAAAAACACACTTACTATGCTGGGCACCGCCCGCTTTACTTGCATAATCCTCCACCGGAGGATGACAGTTCACGACTGTCTGGGCTACAACCGCACCCTCATCGGTCAGTTCTGACACGAGAGCCCCGGAGGGCTTCATTACTTGGCCATTGGGTTCTATGGCCCGGTTTTTGGGTCCCGTGACCAATTTTGGAACCACCATGGTTCCAAGTTGAAGAACCACCGGTTCTTTGCTTCAATCCCCCATATTCCCCGTAGCTAGGTCCAAATATGTGGCCCTAATGAATCACCAAAACCAACCATACAAAAGAAAATAACATTCTGGGGTTTTTGGGACGTATCAAAACAGAGGGAGCCGGAAAGACACGCAATCCTTTAGCTTCCCTGTAACGCGAAAACAAATACAAACGGTGATCGCAGGATCACTAGTGTCTGTCCACCGGATCAGCACTTTTTGACTCCAAATCCATGGAGATAAACTACCCTGCACGGGTATAACGCATCATGCTGGTACGCATGAGACAGGATGACCCATCCTGTTCAACTGCCCACACCGTGGGTCAACGCAGTCTGGAGACATCCAGACATAACCGAACGCAAACAACAGGCAACCTGCCTGGAAAAAATTGAAAACGCATGCTGAGAACCTCCCAGCATATAACTGTGACTAAATAAAGTCATGCAAGGCACGCGCCCTGTTGTAAAACAACGCCTCATAGTCCAAAATAATGCCAAAAAAAACCACGAGCTTGATGAAGCGGAAAATATCCAACTACTTCCTGAAATCGGTCTGCCCCATCCTGTTCAACTGCCCACACCGTGGGTAAACGCAGTCTGGAGACTTCCAGACATAACCCAACTCAAACAAAAGGCAACCTGCCTAAAAAATTTGGAATGCGTGCTGGGAACTTCCCAACACATAACTGTGACTAAAGGAAGTCAAGAAAGGCACACACCGTGTTGCCAAATAACGTCTCATAGTCCCAAACAGGACCAAAACATCCACGATGTTGATGAAGTGGGAAATACCCAGATATCCCACGAAGTCGATCAGACTCTCTTGTGGGTTGAGTGGTCCTGCCACAAGGAGGAACACCCCCCTTGCATCTCAACGTTGGAGGAAGCTGCTCTGTGATGGGTCTGTCAGGGATGTCCATACGAGAGCCCGCGAAGACTTGTCCAAACTACTGTTTGGATCCGGCTGCTGTCCCTGGGGACAACGCTGTGCAGGAGTAAATTTCTCATGAAGTGGTGAACCCCCTCCCCTGGAAGGAGGGCCGAGTAAGTTGAACCTGTGCCAGGTTTCGCCACCGCAAGCTGGACAACAATCTATGCAGCACCCTGCATAGTACCTTTGCCAAACTTCGCCACCGCAGTCTGGACAACACTCTGCACAGCTCCCCGGGCTCAAATGTTCGCCACCAAAGACCTCACCTTGAGAGGTAACAATCCCTGTATCTTGCCAGCGATCTGGGGAATTGCTTGAAAATAAAATAACGCGCTGGCATCCTGAATCTATTGTAAAAAATGCACCTGACCATTGTCATCCATAACGTGGAATAACGTCTAATACAGTGTCGTTGGACATGAGCACACGACGCTCCCACTGCACCAAAGCCTAAAGAGGCAGAGGAGGTGCTGATTTTTTGTCCCTGGGCACCTTCTGGTTCCGGAGCGTTCCAAGAAAAAGGGAATGCACCACCTGTAAACATCCGACCTCCGCGGATGTCATCAGCCATCGAAGCGCTTTGATGGCCGAACTGCAAGAACTATTGCCATGCGATGTAGATCTCGACAATGACATTGTGATTAAAATGTCTGCCAATTGAACCTCGGTAAGGGATGTCACATCCACTTGTAACGCTTTGCAGGTCTTGAAAAAGGACTTGCAACAGGAAAGATATTTCATAGCCGTGCCCGGAGCCACATTGTCCAAAATTCGGTTCAGATGCATACGTTGATGCTGCGACATACTCGTCTCTTGCCAAATTCTGGATAGTGGGCCCAGCTGTGATAACAATTCGAACCACATCTGACAGAACACCGGTGAAGCACTGGAAAAACAAACTCTGCTAATAGCCCCTTGTTGACGTCTGGGAGGATGCAGTAACTCTGAAAAAGGCCTATTAGGCACAAAATCAACTGGTACTGACTCTGAATAACCCAAACATCCTTGAGGCTGAGGTAGTTCAACATTCTGTTGCAACGTCGTCCAGCTCCGAATCACAGGTAAATTCTGTGGGGGAATTTGCAAAGAAGCAACCCCAGGGACAATTGTAATGGAATCAACAGGAAACTGTTGAGGGGGAGGAAAATTGCCCCCCTGATTTACGTCTGGAACCCTCAGGATACCTGGATGTCGCTGAGCTGAAGACTGTCCCGAGCACCCAATATCGCTCGTTGCCACCGGATGCAATGCCGAAACTTGGAATGAAGACACCAGGCGAGGACCTCGAGGTAGAGGTTCACGCTGCAACGGAGCAGATTTCGACCTGGATTGCAATGGCGGTGAAATCACTGAACTCGTGTCCCATGAATTCTCAACACTCTGTACCAATAGCCAAACATCCATGAAATTATCCATCACGCCAATACCGATGTGTATAGCAATTATGCCCTGTATGACCAGGCTTTGCACGTCCGCAGGGTAAATCACACCAGCGACCCTTTGTACCACACGATCCACGTTCGGGGATGGGTGACCCTGAAGGATTTTTCAAATCAGGTGTAGTTTGTAATGGTACAGATGATGTTGAAGATAAAGGGATACAAAACCAATGGCACAACTGGTTGACAAGGAGGAGAAATACAGTAATCAACTGTTCGAGTGATAACACAGAGACCGTCGCTCCGTCCATGCCACCAGGGACCGCCCGGTGTCTGTAAACCAAACAGAAAAGACCTGAAACTCTGAAAACAACGGCATGACAGGAAAAATGAACCTGATGCCTGCTACCGTTGTCCAAAAGAAGACTGTTGGCTGAGCAGACGAAACTGAAAGGTATAAAACGAGACGGTCCTCCATTCTTCTATTCCAGGAGCACCCGGTATCTGTGAGTCGAGCGTCAGTGGATCCCTATAAAATACCCGCTGGCATATTGGATAACTGTAGACGCACAAATGAAAGACCTCCCGCTTGACCATGTCTCGCTTCTGATCTCAGAAAGCACTCCTTTTCCATCTGCTAATAGCTTGTCCCACTGTTGAATCAGGTCGGATTGAACCACACTTCCCTCGAAACCATTTAACCAGATGGCATCAACTGGGCACGATCTGGAGGTACTAATTCGAGAGATCCTCTAATACACCTGGAGGTCATGCCATCTCCCAGTGCTATGGCACCGTCTAACCGTCCGGGAGTTTTGGTAAAATTTGTCGAGGGAACCTGCATTGATGTGACTCCCGAAACCCATTAAATCAAATGAACAAATTACTCTTTGAGGGGAAACCCTGAGGTGTGATATGGTGTCCTGTCACCACAGTTGGAGTACTGTTAGCCTGTGTCGCATGAAACCGCAATACGCTATGACGACGGTCAATCATCCAAAATTTGTCCATCACGAGAACGTGAATGTGTATGGCCGCTATATCGTGTGTGATACTGTACCACACGTCCAGTCGGGTAAAGCCCGGCAGCCATATTGCTCCCCAACATAGTTGTGTAAGCTGGTGGAGGATGTCGTAATGCAGGTCGTATACAAGATACATGTATACAGAATCAAAATTTCGGTCTCTGGAAGGCAGCAACAGGAGATTCGGATGAGGATTACGTCCCCTGAAAAAGGAGGGACCTGTTCCAAAACAAAAGTTGCGACCCCCGCCGATCCTAACTTGACGTTAGATGAATGGACTATTTCTGCAACACAGCTGACATGGAGGAACAAAAAGAGTTTAGTCCCCTCCTTCGCCAACATGATGACATGAAGTGCAGTGCAGTACAGATTTTCATCATACAGCTGAAAGATCGTTCAATGAAGGGTCATTCAGTTGTAGGGTGCAAGGCCATACATGTAAGGGAACATCCAGATGTGAGAGCCGATGAAACAGGGTGCAGGCTGCTCCTGTAACGAAGGTCATAGCCACTGTAATCGTCCAGGAGACCATCATCTATGTTCGGTACTCTGGTCCATGCTCATACCAGTCCAACAAAATTCCGCAACGGCCCCAGAAGGAATGTCTCCAAAGACCAAACCATCAGAATGGGATGCCAGGGAGTATACAGTAGTAGGACCGTGTATGTCCATGTCCATCCACACCAGGGTGCCCGAATTTGCCCAACGCTGCAACTCATTGCATCTAAGGGATCCGCCCGAGTGACTAAACGGGGAGATGTAGTGAAAAAAGGAATGAATGTCAATGCCCACACCCTCAAAACGATGAAAAGCTGACATGTTGTTGAAAGCACTGCAACCGCAACGACGCAAACAGGAAATGGTCTGGTATGACCAAAAACAAAAATATTACACATACAAATGAAAGTCCTTGAGCCAAAATGGAACCAGGAACAAAGAAGATCCTTGCAAAACAAAGTGAACAAGTACACTAACCCTCCTTTTCTTTGGCCCTTTGCATTTGGGTACACAGGCGTTGTCGCAATCTTGCTTCCTTGCGATGGCTGCGCAGCTTTTGGCTGTGACTTTGAAATCATGGGGAGGAGTGTGAAGCTGACTTCATAGGACTTCAAAGCATCTTCCAAACCAGTATTTAAAGGCATCACACCAGCAGCATCAGGTCGTGGTTTCAAATTCTTCTCAATGAGGAAGCACCAAGCCGCTTTGTCAGCTGAAAGAAGTTGTGACACACTGACTCGATTGTATCCCACTGGTGGCTCTCTGTTGAGGTGGGAGAATAACATTTGGACATAGCGGTCATGTGCTGTATATGACATGACACCGGCAAACTCAAGCGCCAGGCCACGACGTTTGAAAGCCTCAAGGGCTTGATAGGATGATTGCACTGTCGATTCAAATTCGGCATCTTTGTCTTCCAAGACCACCTTTGAAGCTTCCACCTCCAGCAACTTTGTTTGGCTCTTATTTGCAAAGGAGAGCTCTGTCAACCTGCTAAAGCACTTCTCGAGGGGTATGAAGCGAAGGACATTCTGATCAAACAGCTGCGTTGCCAAATCGAGCAACGAGTGGCTCGGTTCACTATGCCCCTCGATGAGCACACCAGTCAATCGGGCTTTGAGATTTGTAAGGCGTGCGTCCCTCTCTGCTTGGGGCACCTTACGAGCAGCTGTCGGTTCAGGATTGGTGATCTGCTCCTTCAGGATTGCCAACAACTGGGTCTGGCTCTCAAAAAGCAAACGCTTCAATGCTGCGACCCCACCTATGGTGGCACCTGGGTCCAGCTGTCTCACCCAAGCCTGAAAATCCTCTATTGCAATCTGCTGCCCAGGCTGCCCGTAAGCATATGCCAAAGCTGAGATTGTGCAAACCCCTGAGTTCTTCAATGCAAGTCTGAGTGCAGTTGGAAGCCTGACTTGTTCCATTCGTAGTTCAAACTGTGCTTCGGAATCTACTATGGATGCCATTGCAAACAAAGGAGGGATGGATCGCCAGCAAGTAATTTCAGGACAGGAAATGGAAATTGAAAAATGAAACATCGAAACACTCACGTGGCACAAGTGTTCAAGAAAAACCGCATGGACAAATTGACCTAATAAGTTGTTCCTTCACAAGATCATGCATGCACCAGGTCATCATATCACCTGATCTTGAACCGCAAAAATGCAGTGAGGCGGTTTGCCAAACTCTGATTGCTCTTGGAGTTCACCCTCCACTGGCATAAACAAACTGTTGATATTCATGGTGACGGTTTGTCAACATGACACTCTTTTCTTTTTCAAAGCGCCATCGGTTCACAAGTTGGCAGCGGGTGTCTTACCGCCTATTGCATGATCTGCACAGTGTGTTCCATGCAGTTGCTTCCGTACAGAGTGCATACGCATCAGTCAAAACCTTGCCACAAACAAGGAACCTCATGGTGTTGTGCCGTGTCCCATCAAACCGATGGATGAGGTGCGACTTTGAGTGCACATACCAGCTTTCCTCTTTCGGAATCCTGGCGCGGAACCTTTTCACTCTTGCAGGTGGCTCCGCAACATCTGAGTGATCCGACGACAAAGCATCGCTTCCACTTGAGGACGAGTCTGAGTCCTCTCCACCAGCAGGCACAACGTCTGAGCCAGGGATGCCAGCACCACCGTCAAAGTTGTCAGCACCTTTGGAGCTGATGTTGTCAGGGCCACATTCACCACGAGCATGAGGGTCATGGTCATTCGACTCAGCTTGGGCGTCAGCATCTGCAACACTGGGCTCGTACTGTGAGCTGCAAACTGAAACAACTCCATCACAAACCGAAGGTTCAAGTTTGACATCACTGGGTGGCATTGCATTGAAATCATGCGGCCTGAAAAAACCAGACCTTTGATCATCTGGAAAGAATGACCCGTTGTAAATGGCGTCAACAACACCTTGCAGTTCAGCAACTGGTGCACAAACAAGATCCCTGGAATAGATCGCAAAAGTCTCCGCTAGGCATGAGCTGTGTCTGCCAAGCATGGAGCGTGTCTGGGGCGACAACCCATACCTTGCGCACCATGCAAGCAATGTTGCCTTGAGGCTGTGGCTGGACACCACCTCAACGTCAGATCCTTTGACAGGTTCTTCAAGGTTCAAAGTCTTCCTCAAAAATGCGGACACTTCAGATGAGCGCAGGCCACGCTTCATGAAGTCACCAAAACCATTTGAAGGAGCATGAAAAAGTGGTCCATCAATAGGATTCTGAAAGACATGTCCAGCCTCTTGCATTGCATCCAGAGCCTCCTGGGGCCATATTGAACCGTCGACCCCTCTGGCAGGGATGACGATCGGCAGAAGCTTCGTTTTGAGGGAAGCCATCCTGCCAGATTTGTGATTGCAGGTTGTAATTACCACAAAACCACCAGCATCACTGAAGTCAAGCTCAATCTTATGAATGGCTTGCAAATCACTGTTCCTGCATCGTCCATACAAGCAAAACAGAACATATCCAATGAGTGCACGGTCAGTGGCATGTCTGTGTCTGTCACGCAACGCCATGTGGAGACATTTCACCTGGTGCACGGTGAGCACAAGTGCCTGTTTTAGGAGTCGTTTTCCTGAGAGCATAATCTCGGCCAGTCCTACAAGGCGTCTACTGCAAGTGACACCTTCAAGACTCTCAAATCCCAAAATGAAAAATGCAAACCGGAATGCCGACATGCAAGAATCTGCTTTCGAGGCAGCCGCATCGGTGCTTCTCAAATGCTGGAAATAACTCCAGACAACAGGTTCAACAAAAGGGTTGACTTCATCAATGCCAGCTTTTGCAACCCAACGCAAAAAGGAAAGTAGGGCATTGCACGTTTCACCACAGTGTTTGGTGACCTAACTCCGATCACTGAGTCCACAATGTCAAAGGCACCAGCTTGCTGTTGTGCGTCAGTCCCAAGGTTGATGATATGTCTACCAGTCTTACTTGCAAGAAGGCAATGACGAAGAACGATCAACAGTTTCCCAATTGCGGCATCTCTGAGTTGGCGACGCATGTCATGGTAGTGGGCGTCATCCCCACTGGAAATGCACTTTGAAAAAACTGGGTCAGAGACATCCTTTGAAGCAACACTTGCAATCGCAGCTGCAACTTGCTGTGGGTCATCTCCAATTGACAGCTGGCACATGTTGCTGATTGGCATCTTGGGCACCAACGGGACCGGGTCGTCACTGAGTAAATCACGGAAAATACCAGTTTCCCATGGCAAGACAATACCAGTAACATCACAGTTTGTCAAAAGGTTTCTTGCAAAAAGTGAGTCATGAACATCTTGCGGAATAACAGGCTGGAGTGAAGGAACATCAAGTGCAGCACTATCTGAACCCATCGACTCACCGTGCGCAGCTCTCGCAGAGTCGTTGACCGGCTCATCATCACCTGAACAGTGCACGGAAAGGGGGCTCCAATCATCGGGAAAAAGGGATTCATTCATAGACCCACCATGAAGGTTTGAAGTTTCCAATCGTAAATCATCATCTGCAATACTGGGTCCATGAGGTACATCACAGGGCTCCTGGGGCGCATTCTGTAGATAATCCACTGTAAAGTCCATCACCCCCCTGTTGTCCGAAAATAAGCCAGGAAAAGCAGAAGAACCAGCCGGATGCAAAACTCAGCAGGCCACACAAACAGAAATGAAAAGGAGCAAAACTGAAAGTCCGTGAATGTCCCAGGCAAATCTGAGTGCTGACTGCGATGCGCCCCCGCTGCGCGGGCCCTCTCATTTAACTGAAGCTAGATGGCACAAAAACCATCTTGAGTGGGAAAAACAACTTGAAACCAAAAAGTCAACACCAATCCAACATGAAAGAACATGCAAAAACATCGACAAGTGCAGCATTGTACAGATTGCATTCCTGAATTTATTTGGCATCGATGTTTACACGGTTTGAAACTGGTTAGTTTCAAGAGCCGGGCAGGTTGTTACTTATTTTAAACAACAAGTCAGAAGGATTTGGTTTCAAGCAGGTTAAAGTTTGGCTGAGTTTATTCGCTGCGCGGTTTGGCAGGACGGGTGTTCGCGAGGCTTAGAAAATTTTGGGCATAAAATTTTCTGCTTTCACTTCTTGGTTTAATGCACTATCAACGCGTTGACAGTTTGCTTCACTTGCAGTGGTGGCTTGTTCTTCGTCCGACGAGGGATCGTCCACCTGCTCGCCAGCCCCTTCCGGGCCTACCAGAGAGCTCTCTCTCATGTGTACTTGCAGTGCAGGAGCTTGTAATAGTAGTGGTTGCAGGCGGTGTGCGTCAAAATAGTGGATACCTGGGATGAGCAATATTCGCCGATCTTTGGTGGCTTGATGAATTGCCCTTTCCCAAACAGCCTTTCCGAAATAAACGACTAACGCAGAACCCAAGCAAATGAAACGAAAAACGTAAAATGAGAAGTGCCGAAATAAACGATCACGCCAAAACAACATGTGCAAATCACTCGGACAAATCAGCCCCTTTTTACTGCAGTGGTGGATGAGTGCCACGCGAAAGAAACTGGACGTAAAAGTCCCAATCCAAATCGTAAAAGCATCTCATGTTGGAAGTAAAATTCCAAGGACAAATTTCAGTGTATGCTGCCGTAGATCCGGCCCCCCGCACCCCTTGTGAAACGAACGTGGCAAACGGTCCCATAAGAAGGATGACAGAACAAAAGAGGGAGGCAGAGGGAGGGTAACTGAAAATTTCTCAGCCCCACAGCTACACGAAAACAGAATTAAAATGAGACAGGAATGTAACAAAACCAACTGAACTGACACAAGCAAAACCACAACCCATTTCGAAGTTCAAGCTGTACAAGCAAACCTTCCGTTTACTGGAAAAGGTGAACGGGAAATAAATGGGTTTAAAATACTGTGTTTTGCGATGTTTAGTGTCAGACGTGTAAACTGCGCACGCGTAAAAGCGTAATCGCGAAAGCGTAGCCCAGAACCCCACAGAGGCGCGAGGAGGGAACGCATAACAAGGAAAGGAGAGGAACAGAAACCCAAGGAGCAAAAGGGAACGAGAAGGGAGTAACATCCCACCCACCACTCCCTGGGTTGTACTAAAAGGACAATACAGTTGGTACACTACGCTTCCCAACTTTGTCTTGCCCTTTCCCAAACAACCTTTCCGAAATAAACGACTAACGCAGAACCCAAGCAAATGAAACGAAAAACGTAAAATGAGAAGTGCCGAAATAAACGATCACGCCAAAACAACATGTGCAAATCACTCGGACAAATCAGCCCCTTTTTACTGCAGTGGTGGATGAGTGCCACGCGAAAGAAACTGGACGTAAAAGCCCCAATCCAAATCGTAAAAGCATCTCATGTTGGAAGTAAAATTCCAAGGACAAATTTCAGTGTATGCTGCCGTAGATCCGGCCCCCCATTTCAACGGAGGCAGCCATTCATCCCCACTTCGTTTTTGCAAACTTCTGTGTGGGGCCCACATTCAATTGATTTGCAGATTCGAATTTCCTTTTTGCAAAGGCCTCGGTGAATTTCATCAACATCTCAATCATAGGGAAATCTAAATCACGCCAGGAAACATCAATGCGTCTATTCAAATCAAATTTTCCAAACTCCAAATTCGTGAGATCATCGGCTTCCACATTGGATTCCCTGGGACGCCACTCAAGCTGCACGCGCATGCGTTTCCGTTCACATATAGCAAGGTATTCCATCAAAACAATCATCAAAGGAAATTTCGTACTGAGTCCTTTGGTGGAAAGAGACTCTGCAGCTTTGTTATCCGTTCCTCCCCCACAATGAAGGATATGTGCAGCTCTGCCTGAAGATTCCGATCCCACATCAAAAATCTGTAATGCCACCACGGACGCAAGCAGTTCTGCAGATGTGCTTGCCCATGAAGAGCTCTGTCCTCGGAAGAGCCATGGTACCTCCTCCGGACTCAGTTCCAAGGCGAACCAAGGAGCTTTGCTAGGGTCTGAAGACTTTCCTAGCTTCCAGCCTCCAAGCACCACGCGCCCATCAGCGCATTTTGCATCTGTACGAAACACCTCGCCCAAATGCACCTCCTTGCTTCCGCAAGGCAACTTCCTCAAACCAGATTTGAACTTCTCTTTGATGAAGACGCAAGTGGTGGCCAAGAGTTCCGGAACCTTCAAAGTGGTCCCCTTTGAAACTGCCGTGAGCCACGCGTATCCAGGTCCCAAAAGGGGTCTGATCCAAGGTAGGACCTGACTAGCGAAACCAAGCCTGCCATGAAATTCCTGAAACTGCTTGACACCAGTCAGCCAACCATCCGACTGAAGGTCCTCCACAAACTTGACAAGCCAGTTGGCCCTTCTTTCTGAAAGCCCCAGTTCGAACCGGGAATAATCCATCCAGTAACCGACATAATCCATCTGAAATCCTCCCCTGAATTTTGGATAAGAAAAGGGGATGCCTGCCATCTCCAACGCCACCAAAAATCTCCAAATGGCCAACCATCTATTCTGTCCACCAGCTGCCAGATGGAGGTCATCAACGAAAACCAGCACAAATAACCAGTCCTGTTCAGAAAGGTTGAATGCAAAACGCCCCAAAAGCGCCATCAGTCTCGACCACCAGAAAGCAGCTGAAGCAACACCAAAAGTTCCTGTCCGGTTCAACCAAATCAGTGATGACCTGGATGACGTGCGGCAGGCTTGTACCCCCCAATCTGATTCCTTGACCAACACCCGACGGTGAGCCTTTGTCACGTCTGCGTTCAAACCAAAAATCACATGCTCGCCAGAATCCTGAGAAACCTCCATTATTGTAGCAAGCTCTCGGGGGCCAGGGTTCTCCAGGCGGTCCAAGACAACAATTTCGTTGTTCAATCTCACTCCATGCGTTGCGTCATGGATGATTCTGTGCCCACCGTCAGGCTTCTCCAAAATGCCCTGAGCCGCCACTCTAAGAGAACGGCCGGGGTAGCGTCTAGCCGCTTCCCTCTCAGAAAGGGTACACATCCTACCTGCCCTTTCTTCTTCAAGGAATTGTTCCTCCAAGATCTTCTCTGCGGCCGCCTCATCTCCTCTGAAATAATTTCCAACCTCGGCCATCCATTCAGTTTCGTCGTATGACGGTTCCTTCTCCCTGGGTCTGTAAACCTGGGGCGTAGGTCCCAAGGGTTCCAAGTGTCCTAGATGAACTCCTTCCGCAAAACTGGAACCAGGTCAACTATATCTGCGTCCGGATCACCCATCAGCCTCAGGGACTGAGATAGGGCAAATAGCCAAAAGGGCTGCCCTGGAGGCACTTGTCTCGCCTTGCCGCTATCAGGCAGCAAAGCAAACCATTTCTCACGCAAACCATCCAAGTCCCCTTTGCTAAAGGGTGAAGTCGCCATCTTCCCCAAGGCCAATGCAAAGGTGGCCCTCGCCATGTCTGGCAATTGTTGCCTGCAAAAATCATCCACCGGGTTTCTCAAACTCCTGCAAAAAGAAAGCTGTTCCGTCGTGCGGTTCGTTTGTCTCATTTTTGGATGCCAGCGCCCCGGACAGCATAAACCCATGCCATCACAAAATGGCTGAGCCTTCCCACCATATCTTGCAGTCAACGGTGGACCCATGCAACCAGATTCAATCTTCACTTCGTCCTCTAATGTATGGGCCCGTCCTTTCACAGGCTTTTCTGTCTCTGAACTCAGCTCAATTGACACCTCCTCCAAAGAAACTGAATTGGGTGGAGGACTCTTAGCTGCGCTAGCATCCGAAGAAAATGGAGGTTCGGAAACGACATGAAGTTTTGGAGCCACTGAAACAGCCGAAGAAACTTGTGAAATTGGAACGACACCCTGAGAAAACGAAACATCTGAAACTGCACTGACATGTGAATTTGAAGCCTCTGAAAATGTCTTGCCCCCCTGATGGGACGGATCTGCACTGCCAAACTTTTTGACGCCCATCGCTTGCACATCCGTAGATTTTGACCCCTTCGGAGCGGAGGATGAATCTGCCCAAGTCTTTGCGATGGCCCGCGCAATGAATAAACACATGGCTCCAGGGTAGTGTGCAGCTGGAGCTGTCTTCCATTGTCCCTTTTCGTTGGTGCCGATAAGTTGAGGGTGGTTGCCACCATGTGGGCACTGTGAAGGCAAGGGGCCCTTGTAATTCCAAGCTTTATCAAACTGTGGGGCACCAAGGAAAATGTTACCTTCGAAGAACCTCAAGTCGCTGACAAAACGTGTTGGCTTTGGCGTCTCAGCTCCAAATTCGCATTGGAATATTGCAAAGGTCCTGCAACCAGGTAACACTAGAAGATCCTGAAATTGCTGCATCTGCCAAATGGATGCAGGGATACCATTTTTTGTGGCCCCCAAGTCTTCTGGGAACTCCCCCAAATAAAATGCGCCAACATCAGAGGCTAGGTTGAAGAGTTCCCAAGTGCGTTCTGCCAAAAGAGTGCCCTCATCGGCTTTGACTTTATCTTTCTGTGAAAGCCACGGGAAGCCTCTAGGATGCTCCCGACTTCGAATCGGCCTGGGGCCTGGTTTTGCGCTATAGTGGTTTCTCGCCCTGCTGTAAGTCGAGCACGGCGGAGTAGCAATGACACAGAAAGGACGCACGTTGCGTATCAAGGTTTTCAGTTCTTCCCAAAAATTTTCATCCAACAAATTTTGCTTCTCATCTCGCAGTAAATCAAACTCATGCATCTCTAATGTGAAACCAAATTCACCTGCAAGTGCCTGAAGGTGTTCATGAACATCAGCTCTTCGGCGATGCCCAGCAAAAGCATAGACAATCCTCAAGACACCGCTTGCCGTGCCACCTGATGGCGCAAAATGCGCCTGCTGCATGTTGTGAAACCCATCCAAACTGTCCGATGGTCAGGAGGCACCACCCGCCTTTGGGTGTTCATATGCCGGGTGAGCTGCATTGCAATTTCGAACACGGCACACATGGACCCTGTTGCAAGTCCCATCGCAAGCTTTTCCTCGCATGTTAAATCTGTAACATATTTCCTTGCCGTCCGGTGTGTGTGTCACCAAACTCAGGTTTGTCCCCGGCAACACGGAGCCCTTCTTGGATTTCCCTTTTCCATCTGGACCAGATTTTCCTTTCTTACCTTTCCCTTTTGACTTTCCTCCTTCTCCAAAACGTGCTGATGGCTCCTCCACACGGCTGAACTTGGATGGCCTCTGCATGGCCGAGAAGGTCACCGGTGAGGTGAAGTAGAGCTCCTTGATCTCCGTGTCCTCTGTCACTTCCTGCAAGGTCTCATGCAGGGGCCTCCCATTACGGTGTGCCCTTCTCACCGCCTTCTTCCTCAGTTCGAACTCATAGTCAAGCATGATGTGCCATGGAGGGGACAGTGGCACCTTTTCACCCCCAGGACCGGGGATCATCATGCCATAGCATTTCTCGCCAAGCAGGTAGTCCACATACCTGTCAAAGTGCCGCTGTTGTAATCCCCGCAAATAAACCTTGTTACGAAGTTTGGCTGCAACCATCAACCATGCATTCCCCTCGACACGCAGCTTCTGTCGCAGTTCCTCTGTATTTGCTGGCAATTTTCCTTTTGGCCTCTGCCTCGTAATTCTCACCCGACCCGATTGGTCTAATGACGACTGCAATTGAAGCGATTGAGAGTCCCTTCTGCTCACAATTTCATCCAGTGGGTGAGCTGTAACTTCGTCTTGTTCTATTTCTTCCAAGAGCATCGCCACATAGTCAGTTGAAGGCTGGTCCTTCTCGGAGATTTCTTCTCCCCTTGCCGTTTCAACTGCCCTCAACATTGCTGAACGGTCTGTATGTGGGAGAGGTCTCACCGTCCCAAGTCCTTTGGCTTCTTGACGTATCTTGATGTCCTCCTCATGCGCATGTTTTGCAGTATCCCATGCTGCAACCACAGAAGCCACTGCTGCTCTGCCCTGCGCCGAATCTGCGCGCAAGTTGAAGTCTGACTGCAACGCCTGTCTGACTCCAGCCCTATCATCTGCAAGTGCACTGAACCTCCTAACAGATTTGTAGTGCTGTCCCAAGTCGTACTGCGCCTGTTCAGGAACTTCTGACTCCTGAAAAATAAACTGTAAATCTGCATCAACGTTTTTATGCACCCATTCTGATCTCTCCGCTTCATCAGCCATAGCTCCCCGCGCAAATCGGCTTGGCCGGCTACGGGAGTGTCTATCCTGTGTTACTCTATCCAATGCTTAACCGTAAAAGGTTGAAACCGTAAAAGGTCAATGAAATTAACTGAGAGAATGCGGAGGTAAAACTCCCAGGCGTAAAAGCCCCCTCGAGAACAACTTGAAATCAAATGAAGACTGAATCTGAAATCTCAAGCACAAACAACAGGGGATTCAAACATCCCCTCTGAGCTAAAGCCGAATCAATCCATCGGATTTAACTTCCCGCAAACTGACAAAAAGATTCCAAAGCCGGTCCCTGTCATGACATGTCAATTTACAAACTGAATTTGTGTCAACTGAGTCTCGTACGGCTCAAGTTCCGCACAAGGTTTTCAGACTCACGTGCATAATCTGATTTCGTGAAACTGCAATGCATTGAAATCTCTAAGAGGTCCCGGCTGAAACGACATTTCAGATCCCTGTGAATCCTGCTGCCCAAATTGCATTGGAAACAAATCAAACCTGACAAGACAAGGAATCAAACTCAAATGAAATCACTGACAAGGCATCTGCGTGAAACTGAAGCTGCACAAATGAATCCTACTATCCAACCGCATCACCGTCAGTAGCTTCCAAGTCCTCTTTCCCCTCTTCAGTCGAGGATGAAGACCCCGATGAGCTCGGCCCCTCAATTTCGGTTTCCTTTCCTAATTTGACCTTGCAAATCTTGCAAGCGGCGTCCGCGCAACCCTCACGGACCTCTTTGATCCATTCAACCTTCTGACATGCCCATGGTTTGATTCCACAGCCATTGACTCTATGCAATCTCCTGAATCCGGCTCTCCTACTAACTGAAACAAAGAAGGTTGCGCTCTCATCTTGTTTTTCACAGCTGTCTGCAACTGCGACATCATTGGGCTCTGACACATCGCCGACCTGTGCGCCCTCGTTGTAGGCTTCCTCGTCAAGAGAATCCGATGACAAGGCAGGCCACTTCACACCTAAGCAGGGGCCGTCATCTGATCGTTTCATGAACTGATGTCTACGTTTCCATTCAATTGGATCTTCCGATCTTGCTTTCAAGAATTCCCCATACTCCTCGATGACTTCGCTCTCATCATAACCAGGTCCACCCTCACAAATTGATCGGTTGACCTTCTCTTGGATTTCCATGACAATCTGTCTTGATGTATGAATGTAGTCTGAACTCTGATGAAGGTTGACATGCCATCTTCCTACAAAATCCCGTTGTTCCTTCGAAACTCCAACTGCAGCTGCAATCGAAGGTAGGAAATGACGCATTGAATGACCTGACCAAAACAAGGCTCCGTCCTCATGCAGAAGCTTGGATTCCTCATATTCCCTCCAGTGTTGAAATCTAGTTTTCAATGGCTGCTGCAACATGGAAAAGACCTGTCTGACCATGACTGCAATCTTCTCTGAGCTTGCATACCGAAATGACGGTGCCGAGAAATCCTTCTTGCAACAAAACACGAAATAGTCTCTCTGAAGCAATCCAAACTCCTGCCAAATCTCATAGCCAGTTTTGAGCCAATCCAAGCCTGTCACTGACACACGCCTCGAAATAAAAATAGGCACCTCTTTCACATTCTTCCCAGGTCCAGTGGTCTTCGTCTTGGTCAAGAAGCCACGAAAACCCCTACTGTTCAATGACAACCTCCTTGGATCCAATCCCTCGAGGTCCGATATCCGCATGCAGGCCCAAACGCAAATCAAAACAATCCATGACATTGCTCTCAAATACAAAGGTTTGTCAGAAGAGGTGACAGAAATCTCAAGTGAAATGATCATGGCAACCGTCAACGGCGGAGCCCTTCTGACCTCTGTGCCGCTTGTCTCAATCTCCGCCAGTCGTGACTTGGTTGCCTGCAGCCAGATCCTGCATGACGAAATTCTGAACTCCTGTGGAACCTGTCCAGCATCTTCCAAGACTGCAAGAGACGCACAAACGTCTACAATACGACCTCTGGATGACTCCTCCTGGACCATAAAAAGCAAGTAGTCCAACATGTCTGAAACGTCGGTAGGAAATGGAGTTCCCTTGAATTGAATCAACCAATCCCTAACTTTCTTCCATGATCTTGCACGGTTTCTGAGTGTCTTCAAACGGCGGCTACCAAAAGCTCTTCTCAACACTGCACTGCTATCTGAGGTTGATGCCGCCACCTTGCAGATCGGAAGGTCAGCTTCCGTAATGTAGCCAACCAGAACTGACAACCACTGCTCCCTAGCTGCAGACTCCAAATCAGAGCGTGACATGTGTGGGTTTGCAAGTGCCAACCTGTATGATGCCCTAGACAGTCTCGCTTGCAGTTTGACATCCATGCCCAACAACTCACTGTAAACATCGACTGCACTTGGGTCCCTAGATTCCTGCAAACGGCACCTCTTGGCATCCTGAAATTCCAAACGTCTCTCAACTTCACAAGCCTTTCTGTAGTGGTCGGCCCATTGAAACAAAATGTCTGAATCCTGTGAAATCTCATGCAAGGAAGCAGTGTAATCATGCAAGCCTTTGACAACTTCGAAACACTCATCAACCGTGTCAAACAGGAAAAACACATGGTGAGGCCTTTTGAACTCCTGACGGAGCTTCTCTGTAAGGCTGAAACCGCTCGATTCCAATCTCCTCCATGCACCATCCATCTCGCATTGAGCGACCGTGGCGCAGCGCGGATTCTAACTGAAAATTTCTCAGCCCCACAGCTACACGAAAACAGAATTAAAATGAGACAGGAATGTAACAAAACCAACTGAACTGACACAAGCAAAACCACAACCCATTTCGAAGTTCAAGCTGTACAAGCAAACCTTCCGTTTACTGGAAAAGGTGAGCGGGAAATAAATGGGTTTAAAATACTGTGTTTTGCGATGTTTAGTGTCAGACGTGTAAACTGCGCACGCGTAAAAGCGTAATCGCGAAAGCGTAGCCCAGAACCCCACAGAGGCGCGAGGAGGGAACGCATAACAAGGAAAGGAGAGGAACAGAAACCCAAGGAGCAAAAGGGAACGAGAAGGGAGTAACATCCCACCCACCACTCCCTGGGTTGTACTAAAAGGACAATACAGTTGGTACACTACGCTTCCCAACTTTGTCAATACATCTTGCTTCCTCTGAGCCTATGCACCAAAACGGGGGAGCCATTGTGGGAAGCACACAACCAAAGCGGAGAACGATATCCATCGCCGGCATAGCCGTAAAGGTATTCCCTATCTATGGAGCACGGAAAGAAGCTGCTCGCCGTGAGCCGGTGGTCACGACTTTGGGAGGCTAGCGCTGCAGTGACTTCCTGTGTGAGCCGCAGCTTTGATTTCTGTGCAATGACCAAACGAAACCTTTTCAGGGATCGTGCACCATTCACGGTCACCACCATAGCTATGGCAAGAGGCGGTTTGTCTTGGGAACTAAACGGTGTATCTAGGCCCCACTCAAGGACCGCCTCTGCATCAGATGGCATGTGCTTGGGCTCATGGAACTGGACAGTGCGATCTTTAAGGGTATAATACCCGTAATGGTATACCGCAAGCGTCTGCGCCATCCCAATCAGCCCAGCCATATCAATGGGGGAGACAATATACGTATGCTGGATGGCTCTGGTGAGCGCGACAGTGGCTCGTCCAAAGCAGTCCTCTTTGTCTTCTACCGTTGCCCCTCGCCGGCCCCCACTGAGGAAACCACATCCTGTCTGGACCACTACTGCTATTCGTGCCGTGGCTCCTGCTGCTGACGAGGTGGTGGCAATTCGCAGACCACCAAACCAAGCAGCCTGGAAGCCATGCTGCAGCAGTTGGGTGTGTACTGCCGTGCGATTACACATGACAAGGAGCTGCGCCGTCGCTCCTTGATTGAGGTCTCGATAACACTTTTGAAGATAGTTGAGAAATACCACGATATCCTCAATAGCAGCCAGGAGGTCTCTGGAATATCTGGGTACTTCCCATAAAACAGTACGGAATCCTCCCTGCCCAACCGTGTAATCATGGGGGACAAAATGGCCTATTTGTATGGGATCCTGATCATGTAGCACCAATTCCGGGTACCGGACTGCGACGATGGCTTTATACGTCAACAGGGACACTCTGGAACTGTTGGGCAGTATGATGCCCCATCTATGCGGACCATCTAGGCCGGCTGCTTCAATCGTGGTTGTACACTCAGGGATGCCGAATTCTTCTGGCGCAGTTGCAATAAGCAAGACGGCCAATATTGCAGAAATCAGGCAGCTCTGAACATTCAGGTGGCTAAGCGTTTCCTCACTGAAGAGGCGCGCCAAGGAGATTGGTAGATGCTGGGCAGTTATTGCCGTGACCCACGTCCCTGTGTGTGGTGCTTGGCCAAGGTTGAGTAGCCGCGCCACTTCAGAGTCGCTGTCCTGACTCGCATCCGGCCACAGGAGGGCAATTAACTTGGTGAGCCGGGCAGGAGGCAGATAGTCGCCAGGGCGATTCAAGGCTCGTAGCCCCAGGGCCCCAGGGGACGATGAAGAAGCTTTTGTCTATTCGCTGCTGCCGCCCTTCCCTTGGATAGCCCTCCAGGTGTTTGCCTATGGTCACCGACAAATACTAACAGTGCTGGTTGCTGGATTGCAGCAAGAGCGGCAATTTCATGGTAGTTGCCGTACTGTTGACTTTCATCCATAAATGCAAGCCAGACTTTAGAGAGCCAGAGACTAAAGGACGAGTATTTCATGGCCATTTCCGCCGTAGCAGAGCCTCCGGTCGCAATCAATATGCGTTTCTCAGCAATAACCCTATTGCGATCACTGCATCGAACATCAATTTTTGTTGCATACGCCTCGCCTTTACCTTCCTCGATGCGACCTAGTAACCGTCCAAAGGCACTTCGTGTGGGTGGAGCTAGGTCACTGATTTGATCCGCCAAGGCTTTTGCAGCAACATTTTCTTTGGTGTACACTATTGCATAGAAGTCATTGAGCTCGCAGCTGAGGGCAATTAGCAAAACCGCCAAAGAACGCGTCTTGCCGGCACCAAAAACGCCTGCGATGCACAGGTCAGAACGGCCAGTGAGAATCGCCAGGAGCAATGCTACTGCAACAGTAAGGACGTGCCCATCCCCGTGCGCTGCCAATGGGAGTAGGCTGTCGCGCATATATTCATCATGCGGGCCTGGGAGAGCAACTCCAATAGGTGTCAGTAAGCGACAGAGCACTCGGACCAGAGCGTCCGTTAGCTTCGTCCGGCGTTCACTCATCATTCTTCGCACTGGGATGTTGGGCTGCAGAATGCCCATCGTCAGCGGGAGTCGTGCCGGATTTGCCTGTGCGAATACCAGCAATTCACATCTGCTTCGTGTGTCACCAAGGAAAGCCATTTCTTCCATCACCACTGAAAAGCTTGCGTGGAAGACAATGGGTTTCGGCCAGTCTCGTTCGGGGTCAAAGTATTCCACTTCCGCTGGCTGTTGTACTAGGAGGTGGCCACAAAATGCAAGCGCGACTGACCTGGAGACCAGGACTAGCTCAAGGGATTTCGGGGCAATTCGACGGTATGCACGGGAGTCAGCGGACCGACTAGTACCTTGCATTACTTTCTCTTGGACTAGGAAGATGGCACAGCGACGCGGGCCCTCGGGGAGCTGGAAACGCCCAAACAGGGCTCTCCCTGCCATCACATTGGCTTCCATGCTTCCTAGGCTGCCATGTTCACACAGACTCCATGGTGTCGCGGAAGGAACCGCCTTTGGGTCGCTGAAGAGCAAAAGAGGAATGCAGTCAGTGATCAGTTGCATAACATGAAATCCCGCAAAGGCCTCATAGCCATATCGGACCACCAGCTCAACTCCCGGTTGACCTCGCTCTTGTCGTTGCGCCAACAACACACTGGTCCAGGGGTACAAGTGTTGTAGCTGACGCCCTGCATGGTAAGCATCCAGTTGAGGCAACACCATATCGAGCAGGAAGATCAATATGCGCAGGGGGAACCCACGGAGGAATTCGGTGAGCAGGTTTCGCATAAGTTCTCCTCCTTCCGCATTCGCCTGCCCAGGAATTGGGATCATGCCGATCAGGGCTTGTCGGAGATCCTGCTCTGTAGCAATGGGGTCATCTCTGACATCTCTGTCATCCCATGGCACCATCTGTAAATCAGCACATCCCTTGCCAGCAGCCTGAAGAAGGGAGCTGAGGGTCCGTTTGCAGTGGTCAGGGAGATCAAAGCTAACCCATGAGAGCACCCGTAGGAGTCCCTCACACCGTACTCCATGTGGTATGACCTCAGGGGTCGTTATCTGGAGATAGTCAATATGATAGGTGCCTTCCTCAATCGATGTAAACAGTAGATGCCCATAAGCATGTCGCGCTCGGCCACTCCAGGAAGGCTGACCATCGATGAGTACGACATCATAGCTGAGGTCTGTAAGGGTGGCCGGGTGCCACACGCAGAGTCGATCTTCAAGGCAGTGTAGAAGAATCACTCTTCGTTCCCCAGTTGTCAGCCTCAGCATTTCTGGCGGAGTGGCAATTGCAGCAACCTTGGTGGTACCTGGGAAGCAATCGAACTCATTGAGCACTTTGTGGATAGCCAATCCAGTGTACGATCCAGCCGAAAACCCGAGAACATCAATGTCTCTTATGCCGTCTGGGATGGAAGCTGTCACAAGATGGGGAAAGCACGCTCGCACCAACAGCAGTTTGCCTTGTGGATGGTAGCATCTGAAGATTTGACGAACTGCTGTGACCCATGTGGGGTGGGGAGGCCTCGCATGTGCTGGCCGGATGGTAGCCGCCGTCAATAGCCGTATGGCACGGGTGATCAAGAGCTTGAGGTTGGCAAATCTGTCCGGCAAAAATTCCTTCCATGCACTCCATCCCACTGCAGTGGAGAAAAGCTGGTAGATTGCATACTCATGCGTTGTTTTGGTCAACCCGAGTTGGGTGATGCGCTGCTCCCAATCATCCGTCATTGCCAGCGAAGGGCCATACACTTTCATTTGCGCATGGTTCTGGAAGAACAGGTCGTAATCATGGTCAGGGCTTAGCAGTCCACCTCCCAGTCCACTGCAATGTACAGTGAGAGGTCGATCTGGCATAGGAGAGTCCTCTTGCCACAGGCTATTCATCGAGAAAACCCACTGTGCCCATCGTTTCGGCCGGTCAACCAGAGAATGCGGAGCTTGCGAAGTGTTGGCTGCCTCTCCCGTATGGATCCGCTGGGAACACTGTACGAGATCGAAGACTTCTCCCTTTACTGATGTTGTCCACTCCTCAGGTGCTCGAAAGGCTGTTGGAAGACCAAATACGAGCACAGCAGCTTGGGCGAGCGCCCGGCAAGGAGCTCCCAGGGCAGGTCTTCGTTCCCACAACCCTAGTAACGCCACTAGCTGCTGGTACGACAGCGGAGACGGAGGAAGCTTTGCATGGACACGCAGGCCTATGACCGGAAGAAAGTTGTGGTGGAGCCATTGTGGCTGCCACTCTGCTGTCCCAAAAAGGGCTGCTGCTAATGGTAGCCAGCCAAACTGCGCCAAGTCCTCAAGTCGTGATGGTAACCGTTGCTTGGCCCTTGTGCCAAAACCATGCAATACGACAGGCCGCATAAAGCCCGGTTCAATCTCCATAGCCTGGTATATCTTGTCTCCTGGTAGCACTTTAATCGCAACTTCACCTGGGAGGAGACTGAGTGTTGGCAGGGCTCCTTGCTCATAGGCGGGGCGGGCCCACTTATGAAAATTGGGCTGTCTGCCTTGGAATCCATCAAGAATTCCTCGCAAGTGCCCATGCCGAGGCCACTGCCCCGTTGCAGGCACTGGAAACGTGACCAAGCCTGACCATTGTCCCAGTATGCTCCAAGCATGACACCAATCAGCTGCACATCGAGTGGTCGTGCCTAGAAGCGGCGATCCTAGCAATCCACTAGTCACTAGTGACAGCAGTTTCTGTATCACAAGGCGGTTGGGTGGTCGATAGGTAGCTGTCAACATGGTCACGGTAGGCACTGCTGGCAATAGTGGCAAGCTCGTCAGGGTCACGATCAGGGTCTACCAGGTCAGACTCTGGAATTGGGCTGTGATGTCGAGATGCCAACACAATAACCAGTCCAGCATTAATTTCCGTGAAGGCTTCACTAACCAGGATGATGCCTTTGATGGCCCCCGGTTTTGATGTTTCAGCGGCAGCTTGCTTGTCAGTCGATCCTTGGCACGACTGAGCCGTAGGCGTGGAGTTGTGGCTCCTTTCATCTTCACCCTCTGTTGGGTGTGGGCTCGATGGCTCGGATCCCCCGAAGTCAACCTCATCCTCGAAATTTCCGGACTGGGCAGGAGTTAGCGATCTGCCAGCACTAGCCATCAGGTTCTCGACGCTTCGCGACTTGGGCAGCTTGATAGGGGGGCCCGGTTGTTGTTGCGTGGCTTGTCCCGTGTCAACTGATCTTGCTCTTTTCTGTGCAGGAGCAATTGGACTACTCGGGATTGCTGCTGGCTGTCGGCTTTCATCTTCAGGGGAGTCAGTCTCAGCACATGAAAGCCACAGCTCCTGAATCTCGAATAGTGTAACTGGCACACAGTCACTATCAATGAGAGCAAAGTTGATGTCTGGGAAGAGAAAAACGCACGCATCCAGAATATAGGTTCCTGCCCACGTCGGGTGCACCTTGGACAGACCAGTGTCTGCCGATATAGGCACAAAAACCACTGTGGTACGTTCACCATACGGGCCTACATATCGTATACGCTCCTTCCACCATGCCGCGACCATAGGCCAGTGACTAAGCCCTGCAGTGCTGGAGACAGTCGCTGCCAACAGATCTCGATTATCAGTGATGAGGTAGACTGTTTGGAAGGCTAAAAATTCATCAGCTTGGCTGATAATCCATCGATACAGGCTGTGCCACACTGGTCCAGGAGTTACTTCCACGCCATCCACAATTTTTATTTCATAGTCGTGTCGATCGGGGTCCCCGGATTTCTTATGGGGGTCTCCAAACCGCCACTGTTGATGCACCGACTGATTCAGGCCGTACTCCGTCGAAATGTCTTTGTAGAGGCTTAAGGCTTCCAAAAGGTCATCAAATTTCGCTCGGGGATCAGCTTCAAACCAGTGGTGTTGCGCTTGCTGCCTTGTAAGGAGATCCATACTAGGGCTGGGTGGCAAAGCCCCTGGACCAGTCTACGGCCAGAGACAGTGCTGAACTGATATTGATTGGGGGGCCAGCGAGGTGATACCCCTGACCAGTCTACGGCCAGAAGTACCACACTGGAGTCTTTGCGGGGGATATGATACTCTATAATGATGAACCCAAATGACAAGTGCCGAGCCAAAACCACAAACGAACAAGAGAAAAAGAGAGGAAGGGACGATGCTGGAAATCCTGGACCAGTCTACGGCCAGAAAGACCAGGCACCAGACCCAAGAACACAAAAACAACAAACAGGAGAACAGACAGAGAAGAGCCAGGAAAACAGGAACAACAAGCAGAGCAGGGCAAGCCAATAGCCCGGAGGCAAACAGACCGAAATGCAGAGCACCAAATAAAGAGAAGAAACGAGGGGGAGAACAAAGGGGGGCGAGAGCGTCCAACACAGGCCCAATGCCAGAGAGGGGAGAAGACCACGAAAAAGGACCCAGGAAGGCGGGAAGAGAGCAAAAACAACCAAACAAAACAAAACCAAGAAAAGGGGTGAGGCACTGACAGTCCTGAGCCAGTCTACGGCCAGAAAAGTCAGGTACCTACAGATCCCAGTAAGAGGAAGGAACCGGTGCAAGAAATAGGAGAGAGTAATACAGCCGAAAAGGCACCCAGCACCAGCACAGCAGCACAAGCAGCAGACTGAAGGAACCAAAGGACAGTAACCAGTATGCCGTGCCAAGGTGAGCTCTGGTCCAGAGCGAAAAGGATACACCTCTATTGTCTAACTTGAGCCATAGCGATCAACGACACACAGGCACATTATAACAGACCCGTCATCGGTCAGATCACTAAGTATGTAGATGCGGGTTACATATTTCAGTAGGTAATTGTTGATGGGTCAGTCAACCATGCCTGGGGTGGCCAGGGGGCACCTCCTTTCGTGCAGCTTGCCTCATGAAAGCTCGGCTTCTGATGTGATCCCATGATTTGAGCCTTGGTTAAGTCATCCTATCCGAGTTCCTCACAGCACGTATACCTTAGAACAAGCAAAGGCTGATACAAGCACAACAATTGTGAAAGATGGTAACGTACTGTTGGAAAGGTTCAAGAAGATAAAGAGACTAAAAAAGCTCAAACCTCACGTGAGTGAGAAACAGTGCATCCAACGACAGCCGGTGCACACTCCTTTGTTACTCCGCGCTCTCCAGGCATTATGGGAGTTGGCTTTAATCTAACTGATCCAGAAGTGTTCCAGGCTGGGCCAAGCCAGCAGGGCGACGAAGCTCTTCTCTGATTCGAACAGGTAGGTAGAGGCCTTCCAAAACACGTCGCCATCGATGCGTCGTGTAGCATCCTCTCGTTATATGCGGCCTGGAACTGTAATACTTCTGGACTAGATTGCCTAGGAGGATCTTCGCGTGGTCCGTCATGGCAGTGTCATCACAAATTAGGTGTTGAGTCCCGCCTGCGCTTTGTTGGATCGGAGTCTTATTGGGGAGGAGATCAGCCACTGTATCCTCCGGACCTTGGACAAAAGATATTTGTACCGCGTTAACAGATTCCTGGCGTGACAGGAAGCCAAACCAGTACCATGGATGGTCACACAGCGACACGATGGGTGTAGTCCTCCACGGGTCTGCCCTCGCCTCCAGTAGCAATTGCACATTTTTCCTGTGTCGGTGCAAAACGGCCGTTATCAAAGGCGGTACTGCATCCCCTTCGGGGTGTACCATTGCTCTTTCTTCTAGGAGTAGCTGGACTAGGTGTGAGTTACCAAGCTCAACTGCCAGTTCCAACATAGTCGTCGGCTGCTGCTTTGGCGGGATGATGTTGGGGTCAGCCAACGATTGCAAGAGCAAATACGTAAGGCTGACCCCAGGCCGAGGGAAATATAAGTCCTTGGAGGCTTGAAACTTATACGCGTCACCATCGTTGTCTCGAAAGATTGCCAGTGTGAGCAGTGAGCTGGTGTGTCCACCATCTGGAACTTTCCACGTAAGGTCAATTCCTTGGCCTAAAAGGTGTAGGAGGTCAATGACATCTTTTTCATATAATGCAGTCATTATCGTTTGGTAGTGCTCGGCAGTTGGGTATTGCAGCTTTTGCACCAGATAGCATACCTCTAAGTCTAGGGGCGCCATCTGCGAACTGATGGTTCGCACCGGAGAGAGGATCCCCGCTGTGCAGCTCAAATAGAGAACAATCTGAAAAGGGGAGTCTAAGGCCAGCTTCCGTGCCATCTGTTCCATCACATCCCATCCAACTGTTACTCCAGCGACCACCTGCGTGGTCAGCTCTTCATCACCGTTGATGCCATGGCGTACAGCTCCATTTGTCTACTATGGTAATCAAATGGGGGAAAGTAAATCCTCGGGGGCAGGCATATCGGTTAGTCCTAAGTTGATCCGATCACCTAAATCACACGGGATGCGAAACGGCTGCGATCGACCAGTCAGGAGTGTTGAGCCCATGAGAACACACCAGAAGCTATCAAAAACAACGATAGGTAGGGAAAAAGGGGGGGGATCAGTTAGGATATGCCTTATGGGGAGCCGAAATAAACTTCATTGCAATACAAGCAGGTCAGTTCTCATTATTTAAGTTCTACAGCACTTTGCTAACTCCTAATGGCTAGCACTCGATCAACAAGGCACGCTTTGTTTTGAGACGCCGTCAGAAGGATGCATGTCAGCAGTCTTCGCTACGGTCATGTACATCCAACATCCTGCTCATGTTTACTGATGCGAGTCCTGTTGCTGCTTCTCTTCTTGAGCAGCTTGGTTCTCATCTTGTGGTTGCTCTTGCACGACCTCCTTGGTGGAGCTCGCACTACCTTCGGCCGCCCCTTCTGTCTGGATTTGCTCCAGGTTCTCTACGACCGTTGCCATTTGATTCACTGCCTCCTGAAACACGGTTAGCAGGGTTCTTGCATAGGCAATTTGAGGTTCTTTTCTGTCACCTCCGTCTGCCTTGGGTGCAAGTGGCGGCACTTGTCCACACGTCCATTGCGCGGCTGTTGCTGCTCCCTTCGCTTTCTCTGGTGGTGAGGAGACCTCCTTTTCTGGATTAGCAAAGGTGGCATTGAGAGCTTGCATGTCTCGGGCACTATAAGTACCGGTAGCATCAAAAGGTCTGGCACCGCCTTGCCCCATGGGGCCTGGGTGTTTGCGCTTCCCATAGGACATTACTCCTTTCTGTGCTGTCGGTCGCATATCATATTTGTCTTCAAATCCTGTGGTAAAAGTTTCTTGGTCAGCCCAATCTATCCTTGTATCTTCGTTGAGAGCAATGAGACAATCCTTCTTTTTGCTGCCTTCTGAGTCCACTGCATTTTTTTCCGTCCAACGCCGTATGGCTTCCGCCAGGTCGTTCAACATGTTTCCAAGCATGTTGCATTGAGACTAATTAATTAATTCGCGCAGGGGCCGAAGCTGTAGTGGCCGCAAAAGTAAACTGGTAGAGGACCGATACATAGTCCTATTCCTTTGTCACGTTCCAGAGAACAAGAACCGAAACACAAAGAAACAAAAGCAAAAACAACACCAAAAACAAAACCAAACAAAAACAAACCACACAAACAACAAAAAAAACACACAACCACAAAGCAGTGACGTGACAGGTTCCAGTTATGGGTGAAAAAGATCTGTTGAGGCAAGAGGTGATAGCTTAGTATCATCTCGGCGCATGCAGATGACAACTTTTGTGTCATATTGGCAGGCCCTTAAAACAACACAACAACAAGAAAAACCACAAAACCACCATGGGCCACAGCAGGGTGTAGGAAGCAACAAAGCTCAATGCGGAAACCAGGGATCCCCCCAGCCAGGATCCCCGAGATCACAAAGAGCAGCCATCACGGCATGACATTCACCCTGACACTTTGAAGCAAACACCGACAAAGCCGGGTCGCAACAAAGTGGTGAGAAAAACTACCGCAGTGAAACAGGAGAGTGAAACATGATCTAAGGTGAAAATGACCTCGAGGCTACGGCACTCAGGGCACACTCAGAGTCCGCTCAGAACTGCTTTTCCAATCATCATACTGCATCACACATGCGGGTGCAGTAGGCACCTCTGTGCTAGTGCTCTTGCAACTCGTCTTCATGGTATGGCACAGCTTGGCCAAACGAATAATGACGAGCCAACTGAGGCCACCACTACAGGAAATAACCCAGAACCTCTCCGCTGTGGCTACAAGGAGACCTTTGTCCAAGAATATGATGGCATCAAGGTGTACCATCACCAAGGCAGTTATCAGCATATTGGCCCGCAGGTCTATACGTGGGCTTTCTACGAATATCGGATGGTTATCAACTCCGAGTGCTGGAACATTATAATCGATGAGAACATGAAGGAACCTCCAGGCAGTTTCCCGGATTCTAACTCTATTAAGCTTACGCACGACTTCTGCCATATTGATTCTGAAAGCAGTGATGATGAATACACTAGCTTCAGCTTCGTAGAGATGGGAGGCCGTACTGTTTGGCCCTTTTACACCACGGAATCCTTTCAGGAAGACTTGTGGATCTGGGTCAGTCCTCGTCGATTCGCCATCATCTCCAATCATCCGCATAATGAAAAGCTGAATCACTTCTACTCAAACAAGATGCATGAGCATCATATTCTAGCCAACAGAAAGAAGTGCTGGCACACCTATGCAGTGGACTCAGAAGGCTGCAAGAATTAGATGATATGCTCAAAGAATATGACATGAAAAGGGATTCAGTGGAAATCAACCACGACGCGCCTCAATGGTCCCATCATGCAGTGTGGAACCGACGGTATATGGAACCGAAACCAGGATATACACTGGAACAACTATGGGTTGACTCCGAGCCTGCCATAAGCAAGAAAACGACCACGTCATATGAAGTGCAAACAAATGACCTCTTGCGTGCAGTAGCGGCCATTCAGCATCTCCCATCCCCATGCCACCCGATAGCCCCTTCCTAAGAGCGTTAGGGACAACAGCTGCTCTCAAAGCCCCACCACAAACTGACACCCTAGCGCAAAGAGCCCTGGAGGAATGGGAACGCACTTTGTGTGAAAACAAGGCAGTGGCAATCCTCGCAGAGGTACAAGCCGGCCGACCAACTATAATCCACAAAGATGGTGGCGAAATGCTCATTGCCATTGTCCTTGACAGGCCACTAGCGGAAGCGAAGGAACTAGTTGATGACCCTGCAGCATTCACTCGCGAAATGACGCGGATCCTGCGCGACAAGCAAGCCCACCCACTCATCGCCCAAATGATGAGACCAGCGGAGAGCAGTGATCCACCCCCCGCCACTGCTGCAGCCAGTGGCGCTAGTAGCAGTGGAGAACCTCGCACCACCTCACACGTGCAGTTCCAGTAAGCCACTCGAGGTGACGTAGAGTACCCAAGTTTCCCATTCATGCATTCAGCCTGTAACTTGACCTAGGTTGAGCGGCGTTGTCACCATGGGGTACTCATGGTTGATTACTGCCCGCTGCGACTACCTTTGCTGTCAGCATGCCGAAGCCAGTCTGGGACGGGAGGCGGTGGGGGGCGGTTATAATAATCCTTTTCAGGGTTTTTGAGTTGTTTTGTTCGTGTTGTTCTACCTTATAATTGTTGCATGGTAGGTAGTGCGATGTCAAAGCACATCTAGCCATGGTGCCCGTCGCCGTTTGACCTTCGCTCAACCAACTTTTCGACCGGCCAAATGATCTCCACCGCACCTCCACATGCCCTTTCTCGACCAAGGTTGCAACACGGTGAGTGTCAGTTGAATGCCCTGAGGCTTTACGTCTACCTACAAACCAGTAGACAACTTAGTTCTCTGGAATGGAGCGACCGACTCCTATCAAAGACGCCGCTGTCCATCGTCTTGCAAAGTCCATTACTCAACTGACTCTCTGCCAGGTCACTACCAGTGAAGTCGATGATGCCACCAAACTTCTAGAGAAGGCCCGACAGAAGCTTCAAGGCATTCAAAACATCCCATCCCAGAGGGTTATTGACCTTGAGGCGATCATACGCCAACTCCGTCAGATTGGCGAGCTAACTAGCGCCGGCTGCTTCCGTGTAGTGTATGGGTTAGGAGGAAAGACACAGAAACGAGTGTCAGGCAGATCAGGGGGTTAGCAGGGCAAATTCACACCGCGGAGGATATTGGTACAGTGGCGCAATACAGAGGGGGGACAGGGGCGTCAGCAAGGGGGAGGGGAGGGCAAGCGGCAGCAGGAACCAACAAAAAGGGGGGGGAGGGCAGGCAGAGAGGGGAAGAAGGAGGGGGGGCAAGGCGAGGGTACACCCCTGAGCACGTCTACGGCCAGAGGTGTGGGAGCCCCCGCCTTGCGGTAGGTCTGGGAAACGGATAGTTTGAGCCGAGTAGCGGTATCATGCAGACTATATTTGAATACAGTTCACGCTCTAAGTGCACGACAACCTTACCACAGGATTGCTAGCTATGCAACCGTCAATATGTGCATGAGATGGAAAGCGACATGAAACGGGAGTGAACTGTTCCTCAACTTCACACTGCACATTTTCCTCGCGGGGCGTAAGTCACCGATTCATGCGACTTAGAAGAAAGAGCGGAAACAGGCAAGCTCTGTATAACTTTGCTGAACAAATACTCTTGCCACTCGGACCGTAGAGGAATCCGTGATTGTTATACCCTCCAGGCCGAGCTGGTCGATCAATTGATCGTCAATATAGCTGATGTGCTCATCCCTGAGAGAACACTCGCACGGAGTGCGCTGTACCAAGCCATTGGAGAGCAGGATGTATTCTTGGTAACGTGCGGCATCAAGTTCAACCGCTGCAGCCGTTGCTGTGCTGGCTGTCCATACTTCAGCATCGCGGGATCGCAGTATCAGTATTACCAGTGCAAGATTCTGCCCAATAATACTTTCGGCTGGCCGTTCTTCAGCTGAAACTGCTGCCAGCTCCCCATCAACCGCATCAAGGTGCTTCATGTCTAGGTGTTCATCTAGTATCTCTAGTCTACTTAGGCCAAACTTATATGATAGTCGGATAGGCCGTTATCCAGAACCGTGAGTGGGAAGGGACACAGAAACTAGACAGAGGATCTTCCAGAGCAGCACCTGTCAACCAGTACTGCACAACTTAAAAACACAAAAAAGGGAAAGTGGCTATAAGGGGATAGGGGACTTCCATTACGTGTAGAAAAAGCGCCGTGCACAGATCCACGGTCAGATCCAACGCTTCTTCCAAAATTCCTACAGAACTACGCGGGCAAACGCGTACGTCAACCACGCACACCAAACACAGGCACAGCGCGTAAGTCCCTAAACTAATTAAACTAAAACAATGCCGTGTCAAAAGGAATGTTTCTTCCACGACTCCCACATGCTGACGTCAAGCTCCTTCTTTTCGCTCCAGACGCAGCACGATCAGTCAAAGGAAAACACAAACACAACAAACAAACAAACAAACAAACACGAAGAAAGATGTTCGTGTTCCCTCTGCTGGTTTGTCTTATGTCAAGTTATGTGACACAGCATTGTGGAAGGCAAGGGGGGAACTGAAGAGTTCGATTTTAGATCATGCCATTGTGGAAGGCAAGAGTGGAACTATAAATAAAGAGTTAGATTTTAGATCATGGCATTGTGGAAGGCAAGGGAAGGGAAAGTTCATAAAAAGTCAGATTTTAGATCAAAGTTTTAAAAACAAGAGTTGGATTTTAGACCATGGCATTGTGGAAGGCAAGAGGGCGAAGTGTAAATAAAGAGTTGGAATTTAGATCATGGCATTGTGGAAGGCAAGCGGGAGGAAGTTTAAATAAAGAGTTAGATTTTGCATCATGGCATTGTAGAAGGCAGGGGGGGAAGTTCAAATAAAGAGTTGGAATTTAGATCATGGCATTGTGGAAGGCAAGGGAGGGAAGTTGAAATAAAGAGTTAGAATTTAGATCATGGCATTGTGGAAGGCAAGGAGGGAAGTTTAAATAAAGAGTTAGATTTTAGATCATGGCATTGTGGAAGGGGAGGGCAAGCGGCAGCAGGCACCAACAAAAAGGGGGGGGAGGGCAGGCAGAGAGGGGAAGAAGGAGGGGGGGCAAGGCGAGGGTACACCCCTGAGCACGTCTACGGCCAGAGGTGTGGGAGCCCCCGCCTTGCGGTAGGTCTGGGAAACGGATAGTTTGAGCCGAGTAGCGGTATCATGCAGACTATATTTGAATACAGTTCACGCTCTAAGTGCACGACAACCTTACCACAGGATTGCTAGCTATGCAACCGTCAATATGTGCATGAGATGGAAAGCGACATGAAACGGGAGTGAACTGTTCCTCAACTTCACACTGCACATTTTCCTCGCGGGGCGTAAGTCACCGATTCATGCGACTTAGAAGAAAGAGCGGAAACAGGCAAGCTCTGTATAACTTTGCTGAACAAATACTCTTGCCACTCGGACCGTAGAGGAATCCGTGATTGTTATACCCTCCAGGCCGAGCTGGTCGATCAATTGATCGTCAATATAGCTGATGTGCTCATCCCTGAGAGAACACTCGCACGGAGTGCGCTGTACCAAGCCATTGGAGAGCAGGATGTATTCTTGGTAACGTGCGGCATCAAGTTCAACCGCTGCAGCCGTTGCTGTGCTGGCTGTCCATACTTCAGCATCGCGGGATCGCAGTATCAGTATTACCAGTGCAAGATTCTGCCCAATAATACTTTCGGCTGGCCGTTCTTCAGCTGAAACTGCTGCCAGCTCCCCATCAACCGCATCAAGGTGCTTCATGTCTAGGTGTTCATCTAGTATCTCTAGTCTACTTAGGCCAAACTTATATGATAGTCGGATAGGCCGTTATCCAGAACCGTGAGTGGGAAGGGACACAGAAACTAGACAGAGGATCTTCCAGAGCAGCACCTGTCAACCAGTACTGCACAACTTAAAAACACAAAAAAGGGAAAGTGGCTATAAGGGGATAGGGGACTTCCATTACGTGTAGAAAAAGCGCCGTGCACAGATCCACGGTCAGATCCAACGCTTCTTCCAAAATTCCTACAGAACTACGCGGGCAAACGCGTACGTCAACCACGCACACCAAACACAGGCACAGCGCGTAAGTCCCTAAACTAATTAAACTAAAACAATGCCGTGTCAAAAGGAATGTTTCTTCCACGACTCCCACATGCTGACGTCAAGCTCCTTCTTTTCGCTCCAGACGCAGCACGATCAGTCAAAGGAAAACACAAACACAACAAACAAACAAACAAACACGAAGAAAGATGTTCGTGTTCCCTCTGCTGGTTTGTCTTATGTCAAGTTTTGTGACACAGCAGCTTCTGTTCATTAAATGAACTTCTGACACCAGTCCTTCGAGCCGATGTCTCAACTGGTAAACTCGATTTCAGGTTTCCAGTTAACAAACCTCAAGTTCTTCAAATAAAGGTTTGTTGAAACTATTCCAGCTGCTAGGAGTCTACAAAACTCAATTTCACTAGATGAATTCAAAATCATCGAAACACTTCCAAAAGTTCTCAAAACAAACTGGTTCTCATCCAAACGTGAATAACCAGCTCACTAGTCAAGCTTGTGACTAACTTCTCAAGAACGAAGTGATTCACACAAGGTGTCTGTACAATCCTCTTCTGGATACAAAGCATAGTCAGAACACAAAATTCTTTCTCCAAATCAGTTTTCCACATAGAGCTAGCATCTCACAGTTTCCAAACTCAATGGAGAATAGAATGTTCTATTCGACATTGTCAATGTAGGTCAGCCAAATACAGTTGTATCGCTGAAATCTTTCGACCACTGCAATAGCCAATCCACAATGTAGATCAAAGTCGTGTCAAAACAATGACGTCCTCATAGAGATAATCAAAGTCATCTCAGGAACGATAAAAGGCACACCATAAGATCAAGTGCATGATCCATAGGCCACGATGACGATGATGTAGGTATTGTCCTCACAATACCGAAACATCTCATCACAAAACTCTCAGACAAATAAGATGCTCAAATATGATCATTGCCTTCACAATGCCAATGCATCTCAAAGTCCAAGTTCAAAGCATAAGAGATTCTCTCCATCAGATATTTCCAGCTAACTTAAACTCTTCTCCAAGAGTTTATAGCTGTGTTCTCATCACTTGGAGAGAATGACCTTCTCAACGTCAAAGACGTAACAAACAATTCCAATGCCAAACCAATGTAGGTATTTTTCAGCTCAGGCAATAAGCTGTACCAGACTCAAGTCGAATCCAGAATAAGATGTAGAACTGATCAATATACCACAATCACTGGTCAACACTGATCAATGACATCATCCTGATGTCGGAAATGACAAGTTCGAAGACCAATAGAATATTGTGACACAGGATGGTCACATACAAAATTCTTTCCGCAATAAGTAGAGTGTTCTCTACCAATCCTCCATGACCTCTTACAGTATCATCGCGTCATGAACTCTTGTAGTAGCCTTCCACGTATCCTCTATGCATAACTATACAACCAATGATGAATGGCATGTCGCTTCACCCTTACCCAAAGGGTGCTCACACAGGGTGTCAAATTTCCATACCCCCTTTCGACATGACATCTCATCCACTCACTCACTTCCAGATACGGATACCAATAAAATATCCGCAAAAATGTTCACGTTCCAGATCATATCCATGATCAAAAGATATCCACAGAAGTACGTGTACTTCCAAAACGCAAGGTAGACGATAAGGTATCGTCCAAAGCTCATCTTGTTTGACTCATGCATAATGTCGTAGCTTCCAAATTCAAAATCTTCTCTGTCGCGAAAGCCAGATGTTGGAATACCAGACTCAGTCCAAAGACTCCTAAAGTCTTTCCGGTACTAAGCTCGTCTTCCAAAATCCAGTTCCTCGGATAAACCATGGCGTCGATAACGATATACCTACAGTGCTGTTGTCTTCCTACAACACACAAAACAAAACAAAACAAACACACACACACACACACGAGACCCAAGACGAAACCTAACGTCGCACGATAGGAGTCAACGCGAAAACAAAGGCCAACTGTTTCAGTTAATCCGCACCTTCGTGAAGAAGGTAGGCGTATGAAAAGAAACGCAAGTGAAGTAATATCACTCATGCAACTCATCTCAAATTCAGAGCAAGTGAAGTACAGTTCACAGTCACTGCACAACAAATTCAAAATGTTCTGAATGAGACTCTCTCTCCGTCAGGGTCAGGACTAGCTAAGATTGGCACGGAATGAGGAAGCGGTGAGAGACATCCTATGACAGAATAGCTCTCACAGCTTCATCATCGCATAGATCGCCTTCCCCCTTTCAACGTTTGATCCATCCTGATGATCTCGGAAGTGTGGTATGTCTTGTTTGAGTCTATATCATGACATGACAGTGCAATGTGTCTGCAATCATGGCATCAGATTCCCCGGAAGATTTTTCCATTACTTAGACTCAGATTCCGTCCGAGTTTCTTCCCAGGTTCTCATCATGTGCCATGACAACACAATCAAAAAAACGTTTGTGAAAACACTCACAACATCAAGTTCCATGTCTCAAGCAGCAAAACTCAAGTCATGTACACAACAACTCAAACATGAGAAATACCGCAATCAAGCCAATCAAGAACAACCTCAACCTTTCTTCATGATGTCTCCCTCAGATCTGCCAGCAACTCCGAGTTCTGAATGCCTTCAAGAACGTTGCTCTCGCTATCGTCATTGAGAGACAAAACTGACAACAAAACGAACCTTAAACAACTAACAAAACAACATGCAGACAAGATTGTGTCTACTGCGTCAATCGGCGTGTCTCGCCCCCCTTTTAAACTCAAATCCAATGCCTGCGCTCAGCCATGCCGTCATTTCTGAAAACAACAAGTGAACCTCGAGCTGACACAAATCAACTATTCTCTTGCCGTTAGACCAGGCGAATTCCAGTGCCTTTGGCACTCTGCAGGGATAGATATCAGGGGTATACCCTGCGGTAGTCCCGCGTCCCCTGAATTTGCATATACCCCAGAGGGGAAAACGCTGCGGTCCCCGTCAGAGGATCGTGACGTGGTGTGGGTGAAACAGCTCTGACACGTCCCGTGACCTCCTCGATCACCTGAGTAGGTGGCGACTTCGTGTCCTTAACCTCCAAGGCCAGGGGGTAACTCATTGGCACTTCGCCCATCCTCGCTGGGCTATACCCTGCAAATCGAACTGTCTGCAGTGTTGGTGGTGCTGGAATTGCCGGCCTTGGCGGAATCGCCGGAGGCGGTGGAATACTTGGGCCGGGTCCAGCTGGTGTCATAGGGGCCAATGGCGGATCCATAGGTGCCAATGGCGGGTCATACCCCGGGGGCACTTCTGCCTGTGGCGCTGCTCGCTCGATTCTTTCTGCCACTAGCTTGAGGTTCTCCTGGAGTTTATCCATGCTCTCCTGGAGTTGAGACATGATGTCTTGTAACGACTGATCCCTTTCCAGGCGACCCTTCTTGTTGTCTCGAAGGGTGTCCTTCATCGACACGTCGAGCGACCATTCAACATGCTTCTTGAGCTTGGTAAGTTCACCTACCATTGCTCCAACCCTGCTGGTGTTGTGATTCACCCCCGCAGCAAGGGATTCGGAAGCACGTGCCATGTTGGTGACGGCTTCTCCAACGGCTTCAAGGGATCTGCAAAGGTCAGACTGCAGAGTATGGGTACTCTTAATCAGGATCTCAAGTTTGTCCGTAGACCCTTTCAGCGCAGCGACCATGGACGTGATTCCCACAGCCAAGCCTGTGGTAGAACTCAACAAGTCGGCTGCCTCATTGGGGTCAAAGGACTCCTGATGCCTTCTCAACCTCGGAGATCTCGATCTATCATCATCTCTTCCAGTATCTCCTTCTTCCTTCTCTTCCTTCTCTTCTCCATCCACATGGATAGTATCCTGATCTTTCTCTTTCTCAGAATCCGTCTCAGTCACTCCTGTCTGCGCCGGTAGCGCTGGCGCCGGTAGCGCTGGATTCTCAGACACAGGAAACTCTACACCCTCTGTCGATGGAGCTGCTGGGGCTGCTGGAGCTGCGGAAGTTGCCACGTTCGCTGCCATGAATTGCTCGAGTCTCCTAGACAAGGCCTGATGCACCCGCTGAGATAAGCCGGGGCCCAAATACAGCTTGGGCATAATCTGCAATTCAACTTGACAATCCCTCTAATGACCATGCAGACCATATCTCAGCCATTTCATGCCATGCCAAGCACAAACTCTCCCTTGTTCATCCTAAGGTGCGTGACTCACACCTTAACAGATGAATTACACTTCCAACAAAGATCACACTCAATACTACCCCAAGATGCGTGCCGCACATCTTGATAGGTAATATGTGATCGACCAAACTTAAATGTCTCAGACCAAAAAATAATGCAAACTTGTGGCAAACCGTAAACTCAATCCAAATCCAACTGCCTGCATGCACAACCCTTCACAAAACTGCAAAACAGATCACAGTGGTTTCTGCGCATAAAACCCTTAGACATGTCATGCAGCAAAAATGAAAACTCATGCAAAACTCGTGACAGCTGACACAACATCACACAAACTGAGTTCCACAAGTCCAAGTTCTGTCCAGTCCGAAATCGTCCAAAACTCTAAAGTTCCAAGACATCCCAAAAATTGTCACTTCACTCCAATCTCAGCTCGACAGCTCTTTCACCACAGCTTTGGCATCTCTCCTCGCAGCTATCGTCGGCTTCCAAGTCTAGCACTACCACCCGACCTGGAACCATTACCAAAAACTATACATAGAGAGGATATTTCCTCTGTGCTCAGATGATCTGGTGAGCCTCCGTGGAAAACTTGTATAACAAGTTTCCGTACTGGTCAAACTCTACGGATTTCATCGTTCCCTGCCACCGGTATTCGTTGGGCTTATATTTCAAGAGAACTCCCGACTCGGCTTTCTGGAGATAGCCGATGGCGGTCACCTCGACCTCGACCAGAACATAGTCTTTGGCACAAAACTCACCCTTTGGACCTTCCGGTGTCCAGTCGTTGAAGTACTGAGCACGCTCGACGGCAGCAACCGGGTCTTTTCGTAGTCCAAATCGTTTGGAATATTCGTCAGGCTGAATCTCCTTCCCATTGTTCAAGTCCTCAAACTGCTTAGGAGTCAACGCCAACCAAAGACGAATGGATTCCATTGCCGTTGATGCCATACTATCTCAAAGCTATTGCGAGGGCAGCTGAAATGCAAAAACACTGAGCCAAAGTTGTCTTATAGTAAAACAGCAACGGTGGAATGAAACCTATACAAACATGAGAAGTCCAGACAAAATGTCACGTCAAGTCCAGCATAATAGACAGCTCCATACTTCGTCTCTCACTTAGACAGTATGTCGAGCTACAAACTGACAGCACATTTACATTCATTTCAGTCAGTCTCACGTTTCGGAACCTATGCAAGTCGTAATCGCCCCTGCCGTCCAGTTCCCTACGTTGTCTCTCTCTTTCACTTAATTCTGTTCTCTGAGCCTATGCACGTCTGCAATCTAGCTCATGTGTGAACCTTGCAACGTCTTGCAATCTGGTCCACGTTTTGACTTTCTACAACTTTTCTTTTCCTTTTGGAACCTATGCAAGTCGTAATCGCCCCTGCCGTCCAGTTCCCTATGGACCTATGCAGCGCCTCTGCCATCCAGCCCATTTCTTTTCTTTTCTGTTGTAAGTCAAAACTCTTCAACTCAAAAAAATTGCAAATCTCAAATCCCAGATTCCCTCTCTTGCTTTTCACTCTGAGCAACACGAAAACGCACAAACTATACTACCGCTCTACTTCCTCTCAGGATCCTCTGCAAAGCTCCAGTGCTGTAGATCTCGCAAAATTCCATGCCAGCCTTCTGGTAGTACAAGATGTCCACTCAACATGACCCAGGTTCGCAAAGGAAACCTTCCGGAGTCGACCAACATCACAAGCATCTTGTTCTCAAGCTACATTTCTACCAAAGGAAATGCCACAACCATCGTAGGCAAACCACACTGGCAATCATTGCTACAAAGACCATAGAGCTCATCTCACAGCCAAACTCGGCTTGCAGAAACCTCCATGCTCGTCCATCCATCTAAAGAGGTACGGTATGATTGCTCTAAGCCAAAAGGGGAATACTTGCATTCAAGTTGTCTTCACACAAAGTCCAGTCAGTCTGACAACAACTTCAGAGTACTTACCTGCCTCAGGTATATTGGACCCTCTCTGCATCTGTACCAGGTGTCACACACAACTGCACCAATCCAAAGGACGTAAGTCATACCTGACCTGCCTTCGACACTGCAAACTGTTCAAACAAACTCCGGTCAAAAACATGGAAAACAAACTCACAACAAAGTTTCCCGTCTCGTTTAAAATACAGTTCAAAACAGTTTCCACTTCCTACACAGTTCAGGTCGTTTCCAATGACTCACTACATGTCCCAATCAAACGCACTCACAACTGCAGTTCAAATCAACATCCTTGACTACCTGATGCATCTGACAAATCAAACCAACTTTCCCAAACAGGCAAACACAGCTCACTCCGTTGTCAACTCACAATCTCAACACCAAGTTCCACTGTGCCTTCAGTGCCATGACGGTTCCTATCTCTCTCTCTGCACTCTAGTACCTACTCTGCCAGGCAAACAACAATGCTTCAGGCTTCAATCTCAAGGTCACCAGTCAGTGCAAACATCCGTCAAGCTCCACTGCTCCTGCACACTACTGAACCTCAGGTGTTCAATTACTCACGCATTACATTACACATGTGGCAACTAAACCAAGGTCACTGACAAAGCAAACTCGACCCTCCGTGGTTCTCATGCCAACGTTTCTCAAATTTATGGCAACTAAACCAAGGTCACCGACCTTTCCGGGTTCTCGTGCCAATCTTTCTTAACTCTGTGGCAACTAAACCAAGGCTACTGACCATTCCGGGTTCTCATGCCGATCTTTCTCAACTCTGTGGCAACTAAACCTGGTCACCAACCCTCCGTGGTTCTCATGCCAAACCTTCTCAACTCAAACTGTCATCTCCAGGCATGACGCCAGGCTCAGTAGCACCACGCACTGTGCACTCCGTGCGTCCAGAATCATCTACAACCTGACCAACCTGTCGAGATGTTACTCTTTCTTACTTTCAATATGGACCTATGCAGCACCCTGCCGTACAGCCCACTTTCCTTCTAACTCTTTCCAATGCTCTCTAGTGATTCTCCAGGCACTCTCTCTCACTCTCTTGCCAAAATCACCAAGCTTCCTAGTTTCCTAGTGACTCTCCAGGCACTCTCTCTCATTCTTGCCAAAGTCACCAAACTTCTTACACAACTAAATCACAAATCTCACATGCAACGCAACTGCAACATACTCTCACATGCAGCTCCGGCGTTGTCCCCTATTTTTCACGCTTACCACTACTGCCAGGAACCCTATCGACCACATACCTGTCAAAACTATCACACAGCAATGGGTCACAGGTCTTTCAACCTTGCAATGACCTCTGATATCTGCCTAAGATATGCTCACGCAGCTGAAGAATCTGCCTTTGCATCTCGATCTCCAATTCCGAGAGATGATCGCGGAACATTGTCATGATGTCTCGTTGGTTCGCACTCAGACCAATATCCTCAAGCAAAGGTAGAAGCCATTCCATGAGAACAAGCATAGTCTGTACTATCCGAAAGATACTCGACACCTTCTCCAATCCAACAATCCACTCAATGTACCGTTCCTCCATTGCTTCACGTAACGGTCGGTTGTCGCGATTGTCCATTCTTGGTATAGGCTGTGTGGCGATACTTTCCTTGAGCTTAAACGCTACAGTTCCAACCAAAATCCAGTAATTTCTCAAACCTTACACACTCAAGAACTCCGACAACTTGCCTAGAAACCAGACAAATGGTCGGGGTTCTCGCTTGTCCAAACATCTAACGTGTCTCAAGGACCTACTCCAAACCTCAGCCTGTCATCCAAGTCAACGTACAGACTTCTCTCTACTTAACTCATCTCAAGGCAGGTTGTCGGAGTCTTCACTGTCCAAACACCTCACTTGTGTCTCCGGGACTTACTTCCAACCTCAGCCTATCGCGATACTCTCAATGTTCATCTCCAGGCAGGTTGTCGGAGCCTTCACTGTCCAAACACCTCACTTGTGTCTCCAGGACTTACTCCCAACCTTAGCCTGTCGAGATACTCCAAGCATTTCAAAAACATGTCATCTCCGGCAACTAATTGACAAGTCACTTTTAACCAATGACCTCACAGTCAACATGCCGCAAAGTGAAACAAAACACACGTCATCTGAATCAAGAATACTCAAGCTCTTCGATGCCCTTGACTTTACATCCGCAATGTACCAACCTAGTGATCACTTCAGAACCTTAGTACAAGCTCAACACGGACCTAGCGCTAAAACCCAGGAGCTCAATACAAACGATCTCAGCTTCACCTTAGATGGCGTCCTTAGCACACTGCAACAAGGGTCAGCGGAGAATGGTGTGGGTAGCTCCGTAGAGCTCCGCTACCATGTAGAAAAAGCGCCGTGCACAGATCCACGGTCAGATCCAACGCTTCTTCCAAAATTCCTACAGAACTACGCGGGCAAACGCGTACGTCAACCACGCACACCAAACACAAGCGCAGCGCGTAAGTCCCTAACTAATTCAACTAAAGCAATACCGTGTCAAAAGGAATGTTTCTTCCACGACTCCCACATGCTGACGTCAAGCTCCTTCTTTTCGCTCCAGACGCAGCACGATCAGTCAAAGGAAAAACAAACACAACAAGCAAACAAAACAAGAAGAACGAAGGTGTTCCCTCTGTCGGTCTGTCTTATGTCAAGTTATGTGACACAGCAGCTTCTGTTCATTAAATGAACTTCTGACCCCAGTCCTTCGAGCCGATGTCTCAACTGGTAAACTCGATTTCAGGTTTCCAGTTAACAAACCTCAAGTTCTTCAAATAAAGGTTTGTTGAAACTATTCCAGCTGCTAGGAGTCTACAAAACTCAATTTCACTAGATGAATTCAAAATCATCGAAACACTTCCAAAAGTTCTCAAAACAAACTGGTTCTCATCCAAACGTGAATAACCAGCTCACTAGTCAAGCTTGTGACTAACTTCTCAAGAACGAAGTGATTCACACAAGGTGTCTGTACAATCCTCTTCTGGATACAAAGCATAGTCAGAACACAAAATTCTTTCTCCAAATCAGTTTTCCACATAGAGCTAGCATCTCACAGTTTCCAAACTCAATGGAGAATAGAATGTTCTATTCGACATTGTCAATGTAGGTCAGCCAAATACAGTTGTATCGCTGAAATCTTTCGACCACTGCAATAGCCAATCCACAATGTAGATCAAAGTCGTGTCAAAACAATGACGTCCTCATAGAGATAATCAAAGTCATCTCAGGAACGATAAAAGGCACACCATAAGATCAAGTGCATGATCCATAGGCCACGATGACGATGATGTAGGTATTGTCCTCACAATACCGAAACATCTCATCACAAAACTCTCAGACAAATAAGATGCTCAAATATGATCATTGCCTTCACAATGCCAATGCATCTCAAAGTCCAAGTTCAAAGCATAAGAGATTCTCTCCATCAGATATTTCCAGCTAACTTAAACTCTTCTCCAAGAGTTTATAGCTGTGTTCTCATCACTTGGAGAGAATGACCTTCTCAACGTCAAAGACGTAACAAACAATTCCAATGCCAAACCAATGTAGGTATTTTTCAGCTCAGGCAATAAGCTGTACCAGACTCAAGTCGAATCCAGAATAAGATGTAGAACTGATCAATATACCACAATCACTGGTCAACACTGATCAATGACATCATCCTGATGTTGGAAATGACAAGTTCGAAGACCAATAGAATATTGTGACACAGGATGGTCACATACAAAATTCTTTCCGCAATAAGTAGAGTGTTCTCTACCAATCCTCCATGACCTCTTACAGTATCATCGCGTCATGAACTCTTGTAGTAGCCTTCCACGTATCCTCTATGCATAACTATCCAACCAATGATGAATGGCATGTCGCTTCACCCTTACCCAAAGGGTGCTCACACAGGGTGTCAAATTTCCATATTACGCCTAGGGGCAGGGCCATGATTCAAGAGCAGTTATCTATTACTGACAGGTGCAATCCGACACGTCTACGGTCAGAGAGACACCGTGTCAGGTAGTTACTAGGAAGAATTGAGTAATCAAATAGACATAATTGTTCCATTAGCGCAACAGATTCGTAGTGGAAACCCCCATATCTTCATCCTGGTGAAAGTAGGTCAATTTGCAATGCAAACGTGCCATCTTCATGGCTGCTGCGTTTTGATTTTTTTTTCCTCCGGTTTGGCCGATTCGCACTAGGCTCGGTCCTTACAATTGCGTAAGCAGTGACAAGCAGGAATGTACAAGGACACGTGTGGTCCAAAAACTTTGGCAAATCATCACGAAACCAACGACAAACAAAAAACAACAAAACCACCACAACCAAAAACGACCCGCAAATCCCCCAGCCAGATTTGCGTTTCGCCTCAAAGCAAAACAGCGAAGCAACAAAGAACGGGGCAGGGCCCAACAAAACAAAAAACACATTCAGATTTGCCTTAGATACAGTGACCTTAGCCACCGTATCATCCTCAAAAACATGCAAACTAATTATCCATTGCGGCAGTGCGTGGAATATAGTACATGATCGCCCAGAATGTCTCACCTGAGAACAGATAAGAGAATCCAGTGTTGCAGGCAGACTGATGTGTAGCACGACAGAGGCCGCTTGTATGGACGTCTTGTCAATATCAACTCCCGCATCGCTGCTGTTCATCCTGCATCGTTCAGCGTACGCAAGTAAGTCTGTTCCAGTCAATATACACCGCCGCAAGGGATTGTGATCTATTGCCCCCCCTAGATGGGGAGGAGAGTACTGACGGCCTGTAAGACATGCCAGATGGTGTGAGCCCTCACAGGAACCGTCATATAGTAAAGGGCTCAAGACCCTAATGGGCAGTGGGTAAAAAGGTGGCTGAAAAGGCCTAAATGTCACTATACGGCCATTGCAGACAGACGAAGCTTCTGACCATAGCATGGGCTCGTGAGCACAACCAGTATGCTACTGCCGAAATGTAAGCAAAAGTTGCATTCGCATTGCAGTCGAACTCGTCCCCCTAAGCTATGAAGGTTAAAATGGTTCGCTGCGCCAGTACCAGATTCTCTGACAGGAGTCACTAGGCGTCATCGTCCCAGCAAGAGCCTGCGGAGAGGACCAGATGCACCGTAAGTTAGCAGTGTATTCCAGACCAGGCCACTCTCCCACCGAGTGGGCCATCTGCCAAGGCACTACAAAACATCCGCACAACGAACCATGTGGGCAGGCTTTGCTGCACGCGGGCGCACCAGTCTGAACTGCAGGAAGCTCAACTGGACAGCGCCAGTAAAGCTCACTGCAGTGCAGCCTAGTCCATGGCTCTACCGGGAATCTACCGCCCCTCTCGGAACAAAGGCAGAAACAACACAAAGGAGAAGGGCCCTCCCCAATACGAAGCCGAAGAAGAAGCCACATGAGAAAACGAACCAATTCAACGTGAATTAAATGGGAGGGGAGAGGGGGGGGCAGTGAAAAGCTACCCCGCCTCGGACGAATCCTTAGTCACAAAAACCTGAGACCAATGTAGCCAGGGTGAAACGACAGAGCTATTATGCAGGGCGGTATCCTCGGTATCCAGGCAAAAGAAGAAACAAACAACACGCAATCAACCAACAACAAACCTGCCATCAAGGGGGGGGAAGCAGAAAGAGGGGGGCGGCCAAAGCACCACACACACCACACCACGAACCACACAGAAGAAGAGAGGAGAGGAGCCAGGAGGCAGCAGAGGACAGAGGGAGAACGTGACACACACGCACCAGAAGGGGTACGAACGTGCCTTAGCGGTGTCCAAAAAGGGGCCAAGGATCATACAATGATGAATACCTCAGTGAGGGAGCACACAGCACCCCAACAACACAGGAAGCATGGTGTAGAGGGAAAGATCCCCACACAGGGCCAAAGGCCTTTGTTGCCATGAGACACAATGAAGAGGGGAGACAATGCGCCACAACACTCCACGCACAGAGGCAAGGCAACCAGGCCGTCGCCGGAAGCAACGATACCCAGAGGGAGGGACCAGTAAAACCTGGGCCAAGGCGCCAAAGAGGACCATCCGAGGGGGAGGGGGGGCCACGTCAGGCAGGGAACAAACAAACAAAAACAGAACCATAATACAAGGCACCAACACCTAAGGTAGCTCTGCTAAGGGCAAAACCTAGGGATCAATAAACGAATTCAAATACCTTAACTAGTGGGAAGGGTGGGAGAATGGTTGTCTCGTCAATACTAAGTCTCGGAGTAATAACATCAGTTTCGTCACCCATCTATGATTGTCAGGCAAAGGATGCGAGAGCACGCGCCAGTGCAATAGGCTTCATGGTGGAAGAGACCCTAGTATAATCTAAGCTCTCGACTGGACAGCACATTCAAAACACCAGTGCAAAGGTAACCCATACTGCCCGATCTGTTACACCTTAGCTGGCACTCACACCTACTACATATGAGTGTGGCTACCAACTGTTTGAGTGGTCTGAATAGGTAGGGGCCGGGCATGCGCAGCACGATGAACCTGACAATTATAAATGAGGAATCCTGAGTCCCCTGCTACATACCAGTGCACCTGTCACGTCTTTGGACAGACACACCGGTATGGACAGTAACCTTAAGTGGAAATGACGAAAGGACCAATTAGAGAAGTAAGTCAACTCCCACCAACATTGTTGATGAAGCAAAAGCCACATATTGCGTGAGGGACAATGCGGAGTGAAACAGAAAAGAGGGGAAAAGAAGAGGAGAGAAGGGGTGGACACAAAAAGGGTATAAGTGATGCGAATTGGGGTGAGCGTGGGATCATGTCATACCTCTCGTGAAATGTTCCAAATAATGCTTTTTATCTGATGTAATGGTGTCGTTCCATTCGTTGGTGAGCCCAAACGAAACTGGGTTCACTCTTTGCTGATCACTAGCACGCTGCAGAAGCGCTCGGATCGCCCTTTGATGTTCGTCCAGGTCTTCCGGAGGAACCCTCCTGCGGACTTTCCTGTCTGGGAAGTTTCGTTCCCGCAGGTTGGTTTGCAAGGCATGTCCCGCTACATAAACTGCAGGTTGCTGGAACAAGACGCGCTCTGCAAATCTGTGGAGATGCACTGTCCACTCAGCAAACATATGGCTGTGCGACAGTTGATTCCTGAGTCGCGCTTCCGTTTGATGGAGGCTCCCATTGGTATGCCACAATCGCAAAAGACTGTAGTTGGAAGGCCAATCAAGTGGGCACAGTGTGGCTGTTTCCTTCCACTTCTCGGGTGTGAGCCCAGTTTGAGAGGGAATGATAATTTCCAGAGTAGTGCGATTCGGTCCCAGTGGTTGGAGACCTCGCATCATGTACGGTTCAACGAGCCCTGTTGTATATCCATGGATGAGCTCCTGGAAACATCCAGCCATTTGAAAGTCTTCATCCAAACCAAGACGAAAACCAGGCATGTTTTTGGCAGCAAATTTAACTGCCTGGAGCAACTGCTTTGCTCCCTCCACCGGAGTCTCGTCACAGGAACGTTTCGGGCACGCGATGTTAATTTCTTGTGGTTTCTGCGCATTCTCAGGAGCATTCTCGAGAAGTTTGGGAGCAATTTTGCTGGCCCAGCTGGCCGGGAACCATGCCAGTAGGGCAGAGGCACCACTCGTAAGGTCCACTAGCCCAGTCATGCGTCGATGCGGCCGATCTGTGACCAGGACTTTAACTGGGCCACTCGGCGCTCGCCTCCGGTTCACCTCAGAGCTCTCTCGGGCCGAGCCAATGAGTTCAGACAGGATGGGCCGAAACCAGTACGTGGCATACAGCAAGCATTCAGTTTCTGGAGTCACCATGGATTCAGCCAATCTCATCAACGAGCTCATCGCCTGGGCGAGCTTCTCTGCCAAACGAATTGTGAGAGCCCTTGCCGCCTGCAGGAGGACATCCTCCACCCTGGCAATTTGCCCGCGCAACCACAGTTCACAGGCCACACTCAGCAAGATGCGCGCAAACTTTTCTTGGATGGCAGTCAAAGACAAAGTCAATCTTGCCTGTAGCCATAACGGTGGGAGAGCTCCAAGGTTTTCGGGTATGCAAAAAGGGTTTCCGTTGGGTTGGACATTAGAAATCAGGATTGCTAGCTTGTCAGCTGCACTCGCGATCTTATCTTCAGAGGGATCTTCAGCTGCATCAGGTATGGGTGGGCACCATGCAACTGTAGGGTCTTCTGGATCACTCTCGTCATCGGTAGAGGCTGCTTCCTCATCCGAGGAGGGGTCATTCACTGTGTCTCCTGCACCCTCGGGGCTTGCGAGTTTCATAGACCCTGGATCAATCTGGCGATCCAATGTGTCCAAGAGGTCCGGTTGCAACCGATGGGCATCGAAATAATGAATACCCGGTATTACGACGAGTTGCCGATCCTGTATACCCACGTGAAAGAAGACCTTGTGGCCTCGATGTCGATGAACAAGTGCTGGGGACCCATTATAGGCTGCACACAGCCAGAGAGGAGATCTGTAACCATCAGCAGCATAACCATACAAGTATTCACGATCGATCGAGCAGGGGAAAAAACCGCTGGTCGTCAGCACATGGTCACGTGTGCGAGACTCTAGCGCTGCAAGGACATCAGGGGGAAGACGTAACTTGTCTCTGCATGCCACAACCAACCGATATCGTCGCCACGCTCGCGTGCCATTGATGGTCACAATCATGGCAATAGCAAGAGGGGGTTTGTCTTGGGGAATAAAAGGTGCCCCTAATCCCCAGTCCAGTATAGCAATTTTGTCGCTGGGGTAGGTTGTAGGGCCATGGTACTGAATGTCTCGGTCTTTCAGTGTGAAGTATCCATAATGGTACACTCCCAGTGTCTGGGCCATGCCAATCATGCCTGCCATATCAAGAGGCGAGACAATATAGGTATGTTCAATGGCTCTTGTGAGCGCTACAGTTGCTCTCCCATAGCAGTCTTCACGCTCGTCTGCTGTTGCATCTCTGCGTCCTCCACTGAGAAACCCACAGCCTGTTTGAACAATGACCGCAATGCGTGCTGTTGCCCCCGCGGCAGAGGAAGTGGTGGAAACTCTCAGCCCACCATACCACATAGACTGGAAGCCATGTTGGAGTAGCAAGTTGTGCACCGCAGTACGGTTACATAAGACAAGCAGCTGCGAGGTCGCTCCTTGTTGCAAGTTGCGATAATAATTCTTCAGATAGGTGCAGAAAGCAACGACGTCCTCAACAGCAGCTCTTAGATCTTTAGGTGCATTCCACAGTACTGTCCGGAAACCTCCTTGTGCCACAGTGGACTCATGTGGCACGAAGTGTCCAATGTATATGTGATTGGGCTCGTGGAGGACTAACTCAGGATACCGAACTGCCACGATAGCTTGGTAAGTCAGCATTGAGACCCGTGAGCTGTTAGGGAGAATGATACCCCAACGGTGAGGACCACATAGCCCGGCTGCTTCAAGGGTTGTGGTACACTCAGGTACTCCAAACTCCTCTGGTGCTGTGGCAATCAGCAGGACTGCTAGAGCTGCTGCAATTAGGCTGCTGTGTGCATCCAGCTGGCACGAGATTCGGCAGTGAAACACCCGCCCTAGGGCGACAGGCAGCTCGTAGTCTTGCAGAGTGGATGTCCATGGGCCACTATGCGGCTTGTTTGCAAGTCTCAGCAGACTAAAGAGATCTGACTCCGGATCTTGGCTCGCATCAGGCCAAAGCTGAGCGACAAGTGCTGCCATTCGTGCCGGTGGAAGATAGTCTCCTGGCCTATCAAGCGCTCTGAGCCCTAACGGCCGTTGCAACAGTTTGCGTCGATTGGCAGCCGCTGCTCGGCCTTTTGACAGCCCTCCTGGAGTTTGCCTGTGATCGCCAATGAAGACAGTGAGAGTTGGTTGTTGAATGGCAGCGAGAGCTGCGATCTCATGGTAGTTGCCATACTGTTGGCTTTCGTCCATGAAAGCTAGCCAGGTGCGAGAGATCCAATGGCCAAAAGTGGAATAGCGCATCGCCATTTCAGCCGTGGCTGAGCCACCTGTTGCAATGAGCACATTCTTGTACGCGATGATTTTATTACGGTCACTGCACCGGACGTCAATTTTAGAGGCATATGCTTCTCCTTTACCTTCCTCCATGCGACCAATTAGCCTACCGAAGCTCCTGATTGTGGGGGGCGCGAGATCACTTAATTGATCCGCAAGTGCTTTGGCAGCTACATTTTCTTTCGTATAGACGATCGCAACAAAGTCCTTGAGTTCACAGCTCAGTGCAATGAGCAAGACCGCAAGGGACCGCGTTTTGCCAGCACCAAAGACCCCTGCAATACATAAGTCAGATCTACCTGTCAGAATAGCCAGCAACAGTGCAATTGAGACCGTTAAGACATGTCCATCACCGTGGGCTGCTAGAGGGAGGAGGTACTCACGGTAATAACTGTCATGGGCCCCATCCATCGAGATCGTGGCTGGTGTCAGGAACCGGCTCAAGATTCTGACTAGTGCATCGGTCAGCTTCGTTTTGCGCTCGCTGGCCATGCGGCGAACAGGTATATGCGGCTGTACGATGCCCATGGCCAATGGTAGGCGCGACTGGTTAGCTTGTGCAAACACTAAGAGTTCATGCCGGCTGCGTGTGTCACCCAGGAAGGCTAGCTCTTCCCACACTACGGCCATAGACACGTGTTCTTCAATGGGTTTCGGCCAGTCCTGTGCAGGATCAAAGTAACTCATTGTTTTGAGATACTGGTCCAAAAGTCGTCCACAAAACGTCCGCGCAATGGGTAGTGAGACGATTACAAGCTCTAGCAACTTCGGGGCAATGCGTTTGATTGCTCGCTGAGCAGGGTTCTTGCTGGTTCCGCTGTGCATCACCTTTTCATGTACCAGTAGTATAACACACCGCTGCTGAGTGTCTGGCAACTGGAGTACCCCTAGTAGCGCTCTGCCCGCCATCACGTTGGCTTCCAGGTTGCCTAGATTCCCAGCTTCACAGAGATCACGCGGCGAGGTCTTTGGAACATCCGAAGGTGCACTAAAGAGTAGGAGAGGGGCACCTTCAGTATGTAGGTGAATGACATGAAAACCAGCATACGCCTCATATTGGTAGGTGACCTGCAACCGTGTTCCAGTTTGTCCTCGATTCTTCTGCTGAGCTAGTTCTACACTGACCCAGGGCTGAAGGTGTTGGAGCTGCCGTCCCGCATGATAGGCGTCTAGTTGCGGAAGCACCATGTCCAGTAGGAAGATGAGGGTTCTTAATGAAAAACCACGCAGGAATTCCGCCAGTAAGTTGCGAACCAGCAACCCTCCCTCATCGTGGGATCCTCCTGGTGTGGGAATCATCGCAATCAGAGCTGCTTGTAGTTCAGCTTCCGTATCAGGCTGACCATCCCGAATGTCCCGGCCGACAATGGGTACTGTTTGTAGCTCAGTGTTCCCCTCTCCAGCTGCTACTAACAGAGTGCTTAGAGTCGTCTTGAGGTGCACAGGAAGGTCAAAGCTCACCCATGAGAGTACTCGCAGCAATCCCTCGCACCGTACCCCGTGTGGAATGACCTGAGGGGTGGTGATTTGTAATCTTTGAACTTCATGGACCCCTTCATCAAGGTCAATGAAGAGCAAGTGGCCATATGAGTGTTTGGCACGCCCACTCCATGTGGGGTGCCCTTCTATAAGAACCACCTGATAGTTGAATTCTGTCAGAGAGTCAGGTTTCCACACACATAGCCGGTCTTCCAGGCAGTGCACCAGAGTGACTCTGCGTTCGCCAGTGGCAAGTCGCATCATCTCTGGCGGCGTCGCAATCGCAGCAACTTTAGTGAGGCCTGGGAATGCAGCGAAATCACTCAGGATCTCGTGAACTGCAAGGCCCGTGTAGGACCCTGCCGAGAACCCATAGACGTTGATGTCCCTGACACCTCCTGTATCCGCTGTAGTGACTAAGTGAGGAAAACATGACTTCAGGAAAAGATGTTTACCTTGCGGATGGTAACAACGAAAGATCTGCATGATTGCTGTTGACCAGGTCGGGTGCGGTGGTCTGGCATGGGCTGGCCGGATATGCGCGGCCTCAATGAGACGAATCGCTCTCGTGAGCAACAGTTGGTGATCGGAGAAATGTTCAGGGAGGAAGTCTCGCCAAGCTGTCCATCCTTCTGCAGTGGAGAGTAGCTGGTAGACCGCATATTCGTGCACTGTTTTGGTGAGGCCCAATTGGGTGACATGTGCTTCCCAATTATCTGTCATAGCGAGCGATGGGCCATACACCTTTGTTTGTGCATGATTTTGTAGGAAAATATCATAGTCGTGTTCGCCACTGAGTAGGCCACCTCCTAATCCACTGCAGTGCACTTCAAGGGGTCGGTCTTGCATTGGGGCGTCATCTTGCCAGACTTCTGAGAGGGAAAAAACCCAGGATGCCCACTCGTCAGAGCCCTTGAGTGCTGCGGGCAGCGCAGCAGCAGGTGTTCTTCCAATGTAGTTTTGTTTGGACAATTCTCCAACATCTATGGTCTGCTCATTGACAGTGACGTCCCACTTAGCCATCTCTCTGAAAGGTAACGGAAGACCAAACTTCAGGGGAGCTGCTTGCTGCAGCGATGTACATGAGGGTTCCGGTTGTTCCTTTCGTTGCCACAGTCCACACAGCAAAATTAGTTGAGCTTGGGAAAGTGGAGGAGGAGGCACTTTGGCATGCAGTCGCAGACCAACCACTGGAAGGAAATTGTGATGTAGCCATTGAGGCTTCCATTCTTGTGTACCAAATAAAGCTGCAGCCAACGGCAACCAGCCATATTGGGCGAGGTCAGCGAGACTGCTAGGCATTCTTTTCTTGGCATTGGTGCCAAACCCATGCAGAATAACAGGCCGCATGTAATGTGGCTCGATTTCCATGGCCTGGTACATCTTGTCTCCTGGTAGCACTCGTACACTGACCTCACCTGGCAGCAGGCTAAGGGTCGGAAGGGCACCTTGCTCGTAGGCAGGCCGAGCCCATTTATGGAAATTTGGTTGTCTGCCTTGGTAGCCATCAAGGATCTTCCGTAAATGACCATGGCGCGGCCAGACTCCAGAGGCTGGGACAGGAAAAGTGACTAATCCAGACCACTGGCCTAACACACTCCACGCATGGCACCAATCTGCAGTAACACGAGTGGACGTGCCAAGCAGAGGAGAGCCAAGTAATCCACTAGCTACTGCCTGCTCAACATCTGCAGGTGGATACGTGGTAGCAAGGTAGGCTTCAACATGCCTGTGGTAAGCACGAGTAATGACGTGGGCTATTTCATCAGGATCCGTGTCCGAGTCCTCCAAGGCAGTGACAGGTACAGGGCTCTCATGACCCGAAGCTAATACAATGACCAGACCCGCATTGATTTCAGTGAATGCCTCACTCACAAGGATGACTCCTTTGGGCCTGCACGCACTGGCAGTTTCATCCACGTCTGATTTGTCCTTCCGGGTAGGTTTGGTTGACCCAGCCGGGGAAGAGTCATTGCTGCTAGACGTCGCCCGCCGAGACATGCGGGGACTCGGGTCTGGCGAATCACCATAGTCAACCTCGTCTGCCAAATTGGCACCATAGGTGAGGGGAGGGGCTCGTGGTGGGTCAGCTTTTCGGACAGCAAGATTGTCCGCACTATGCGATCTAGATAGCTTCGATGGTGGACCAGGCTGCTGCATGTCCCTTCCCGTGTCAACAGAGCGCGCACGTTTGTGCGATGACGCAATGGGGCTTGACAGTTTGCTCTTTGCAACTTTGCTTGATGTAGCTGGTCGGGTTGGGTCAGTGCTCGCAAGCCAAAGTTCTCGTATCTCAAAGAGGGTAACTGGCACACAATCGCTGTCAATCAGTGCAAAATTGATGGTCGGAAAGAGGAACACACAAGCATCAAGGATGTACGTCCCTGCCCATGTTGGGTGTACCTTATGAAGACCAGTGTCAGCTGAGATGTGAACAAAGACAACTGTGGTGAGTTCTCCATATGGGCCGACATAGCGTAACCGTTCTTTCCACCAAGCAGCGACCATTGGCCAATGGCTGAGTCCATGCACGGATTTGACCTTGTCCGATTGCAAATCACGATTGTCCGTCACCAAATACACGGTGTGGTAAGGCAAGAAAGCAGAGCTTTGACTAACCAGCCATCGGTACAACTTGTGCCAGTCAGGTCCAGGTGGAGTTTCACTCCCGTTTACCATTGCAATTTCGTAGTCATGTCGATCAGGTTCAGCTGTCTTCTTATGGGGGTCTCCAAATCGCCAGTGCTGTTCAATAGATACATTCAGCCCGTACTCAGTCGAAATGCTCTTGTGCTGTTCAAGTGCGTAAAGCAGATCCAAGAAGCTAATTGCAGGGTTCTTCGCGTACCAGGACTTCACAACTTGTTCCCTGGAAAGCAGAGACATCTCACTGTTCAGTTCCTGTGTAGCTGATTTGGGTGTAAAGGTTATAAAGGGGGAGAAATGGGGAGGTGTTGAGAATCCTGACACGTCTCTGGTCAGAAGACTCAAGCACTCCTGTCAGTACCGAAACACAAAGTCAAAGAAAAGAAGGAATGCCCAAACCAAGACCAACAAAACAGAAAGCGGCCAGAACAAATCCAAAACAAAAGGGGGGGGAGGGAGAAAGTGTTGAAAAACCTGACACGTCTTTGGCCAGGCAGTTCAAGCACCTTAACAGGAAACAAGAGGAACCAAAAAACACCCAACACAAGAAATCAAACAAGACAGCACAAATGAAGCGGCGCCCAAGGCGGTGAGGGAGTGAAGTGCAATCAGGGGGGGAAGGAGCGGGACAAGAAAAGCTGGAAGCCCTGACAGTCTTCAGTCAGAAAATCCAGGCACGAGAGAAAAGAGGAAATCAGAAAGGGAAAAGGAGGGAGCAGAGCACAAGGACGAGTCAAAGAACAAGAGAGGAGAAGAGAGAGCAAATCAAAAAGAGGGGGGGTGGAGAGAGGCGCTGGTAACCCTGGCACGTCTTTAGCCAGAAAAACCAGAAGCCAAAGGGAAAGGAGAAAGAGGAGTCGGGTAAGAGGAAATTACGCAACAAGGGGCAATATCGTGGAGTAAGGTCCCAGCGCACGAACGACCAGGGTGTAATCTGTAGTATGGACGAACAAGCCTGTAAGTAATACCCTTAGCCCAATTACCGGAGAGGTTTGTTATATCTATCCCTTACCGAGATAAGGAGGCACTATATATCTAACCCCTTTCTTAAACTCAGTTGAAGCAGCAGGTCTGTCTACTGCTGTGCATTTGAGCCAATAGGGTCGCAGGGAGTGGTAACTACATGTAACAGCGCACACGATACTTGTGTAATTAAGGACATCATTGTTCAAAGGAGATGTGACTGATGTGTACTGCTCTTTCTTTTTTCCCGGGATCACAAGCAGGCCCGGAGTCAGCCTTTACCTGGTGCCAGCCTCTCACTGGGAAAGTGTCCGTCTGGAGCGCACGATTAGTCGACTTGATGCAGGAATGTCTCTTCCCGGTTGAGCTCAGGGGGTGATTGCAGCTCATTTCGTATTCGTACTGGTAAATACAATCCTTCGAGTATTCTGCGCCATCGGAACGTAGTAAAGTTTGTCTGTCGAGACTGCTTTTCGATGATATGTTGATATTTCCACACAGTTTGCTTCATGATAGTGGTGGCCCTCTCTGTCAGAGCTGTGGGCTTCACTCGTGCCAGAGAAGATTGATCTCTCCTCACCACTTCTGTAGTGTTACTGAATTGCTGTAGCATGTCAATGACCGTGTCTTCAGCACTCTGCGCAGCAGCAGCTTGTACAGCGTTGAAGACTTCTTTTCGGGCGGCGTGACCGTGCCATTGCAGTGAATGGCAAAGCACGGAGGCAATCGCAATCTCCTGCCACGGGTCCGCTTGCGCGTCTAGGAGCAGCTGTACATTTGTCCTGTGCCGATGGAGGACAGCAAGGAACAGTGGTGGTAGCGCTCCTTTCACGGGCATGACCGAGGCACCAGCCTCGAGCAAAATTTGAACAAGCTGTGAGCTGCCCAACTCAACTGCTAATTCCAACATAGTGGTAGGTTGCGTTTTGGGCGGGAGAGTATTGGGGTCAGCTTGGGCTTGTAACAGTAGATAAGTTAAGCTGGCCCCATGTCGAGGGAAGCAGTGGCCAGCAGTAGGCTGGTAAGCATACGGATCAGTAGAATGATCTCGAAGGATAGCAGAGGCTACTAGTGTGCTGGTATGCCCTCCCTCCGTCGTCACGCTCGTAAGGCCTAATCCCTTGCCAAGGAGATAGCTTAAATCCATCAGGTCTTTGTGATCAATGGCTGTCATAAGGTCTTGATATTGCTGTGCTGATGGGACTTGCAATGATTGCACTATATAGCATAAGGTTGCCTCATCTGCATCAGTATCAAGTTGAACAGCCCTCAGTGGCGATTGGATTACTGACGAGCTGTCTGCATATAGGACCACTTGGAAGGGTGAATCCAACCTAAGCACCATAGCCATCTGTTTCATAATATCCCATCCGAGAGTTGTCCGTTCCATGACGTCCATCGTCAGGGCTATTTCTCCAAGGAGTCCATGGCGCACACGGAGTCGCATACTTGCCCCGTAAGATGAAGCGGAGGCAACCCTGACAGTCTTTAGCCAGAGAGGCCTCACACTTCATGACTGCAGCCACAAGACTCGTCTAGGTAGGGGATAGGGAGGATACTGAGGGGTATAACTGGAAGTATAAATAATCAACAACTGATCTGACCATCTATACTTGAGCCAGAATTGCTTTGCAGACCAAACAAGAAAACCTTGCCACGTGGGCTCATTGACATGCAAGACAACACAACGTATGCATAACAGCAAGTCAGATGTCACAGGCACATGCTGTACAGCCGTCTGTGATAGCATAGGTCTAGAGGGTACTGCAATCTGGTTAGTAGGGGACTTGACTTGTACCAGGAAACGTTAGTGGTGATCATAAATCCGGTGTTTTGCTTGAGCTAAAAATGTTGCAGGCCCTCCATCGAGCAGCATGACAAATGGCCTCATGCTCACCAAAGACACATCCTGCATGAGTGCAAATGAAAAATACCGCAAAACATGTGTTACATGCATTCTTATATTGTCACTCTAATCGACTTTTACTGATCCATCAGTAGGTGTACCTTCTAGTGCAATTACCTTCTTTTCACGTCCTGCATCCTCGGGGTGAGAATAAGGCCACAGTCTTCGCTGTGGTTCCTTCGGACTTTATACAGCATGCAGATGTCAGAATCTAATGTGCACTCAGTTCTGACTTCCCTCTGTAGCTGGCTCTGTGCAAGATTCGGTTGGAGCAGCTGAAGCAGCTTGCCCCAAATCTTCCTCTGTAGCCGTTGCTTGTTCGTTCTCGATTTGTACTAAATTGCTCATAACTTCTTCCATTTGGGTGGCTGCCTCCATAACAGCAGTTAATAGAGTGCGTGCATAAGCCAGCTGTTTAGCAGCCCGGGCCCGGCCCTCTGCTGCAGGTCCTAGTGGCGGTACTTCACCATGTCGCCACATCGTGACTTTGCTGGTTGTATGGGTTGGCACTGTTGCAGCTGATTTAGACTCAGACTGATCGGCAAAGGTCGCATTGAGTTTCTGCAGATCACGTGCACTGTAATTCCCGGACGGGTCAAACTGTTGGGTACTCGTTTGTCCCGAGGGGTCCGAGTACTTTCTCTTGCCATGTAGGTTTTCTTCTCTTCGCGGCATAGGCTTTATGGCAATTTTGTGTTCAAAGCCACTCTTGAAAGTTTCGTGAGCTGCTGAACTACAGCGGGATTCTTTGTTCAGGACTATGGTTCTGTCCGTCACCTTGCCTGAGCTATTGGTCAGATCAGTGAAGTACCAGCACGGTGTACGATTTGCCAGGATATTATGTTCATGCATCCTGTCGACATAAAAATGATTCAATTTCTCACTGTGTTGGTGGTTCGTGATGACGGCAAATCTTCTGGGGCTAACCCAGATCCATAGATCTTCCTGGAAAGACTGTGTGGCATAGAAAGGCCATATCTGTCGTCCTCCCATTTCCACAAAATAAAAGTTTGTGTAAATGTCATCACTGGCCTCAGTGTCTATGTGACAGAAATCATGCGACAATTTGGCGGAACTGGACCCTGGATAGGCCCAGTCCGGCGGGTTCTTCATGTCGTCATTGATGATAATATTCCAGCACTCTCCATTAATGCACATTCTATATTCATAGAAAGACCACGCATGGAGCTGCTTGGCGTGCTCATAACAGCCCTGCTGCCGGTAAACCTGGATGTCATCGTATTCCGTAATGTAGGACTCTTGGTACTCAGGTCGATGGTGGTCACTGTGAGCCTCAGTATCGTTATTGCCTACAGCTGGGCCCCCTTGGTCATGCCCAGTAAGTGGGCCTGCCTTCAGCGTGACCGTATCACCGATCCAGTGCGCCATGGCCGCCCACCGGAGTGCAAAAGGGTAAGGTAGAAATAGGGCCCTAAGAGCAGGAAGGGAGTACTAAGGAATCAGACACAAGTGACGGGCAGGGATGGATCAGAGAGTACACTTGAAGTACCAACAGTCTTGGAAGGCAGAAGAGGTAGCAGAACAAGAAAAAGCCAAAGGGAGGAGAAAGAGAAAGACAGCAAATTGGAGGGAAGCCAAAATAGAAAGAGGGTACTACCCTGACACGTCTTTAGTCAGAGGAGTGAGAGCCCTGCACATGGGAAGGTGGTTTGAGCCACAGAAGTGCGGTAGGGTATACGAAATTGCTGACGGATCTTAATCTGCAGAACTAACCAAGGTGGGCAAGTGTACTTATGAGTACCGCTGCTGATCATGCTCTCTGTCATGACAGAACCTACCACTCCATTTTTGCCAGAATTTTCTCTCATTGCAATGTCACACTTGAGTATGATAGGCATCGCTCCTGCTTCGAGCCGGTTGATCCATCAGAAACTTGTTAAACAGTGAGTAAGTTCAGTATAGCTGTGCTGTACATGAGCGATGGCTATGTACACTGTAGATGAATCTGTGAGGCCTATTCCTTCACGGGAAAGCTGTTCAAGCAGCAAACCATCAAGGCATCCTACCGTCTCTTCTTTGATCGAAAAAACGCAGGGGGTCCTGTGCATGAGTCCATTGGATATGAGGAGGTAGTCTTGAATTTGTTGTTCTTCAAGTCTGATTACTGCATGTGTAGCAGTGTGTGCAATCCAAGTCTCAGCATCAGGCATCCGTAGGTGTAGAATTAGCAGTTCAATGTTGTCTCCTATAACTCCAGATGGAAGTCTTTCTTCGAGCGGTATTGCGCCGATAACTCCATCCACTACATCTAAGTGCTTCATTTCATTACAATGGCAAGTCAGTGTGCGCTGTCTGGCTATGCCTCTATATCTAGCGTTAATTGCTTGAATACATCAGGTGAACCCCAAGGATGTATACTGGGTAGTACTTGTGGGGATTGTGTTGTGAGGTAGCCATTCTTGAGCACACGATGGCAAGCGAAGGTAATGAGTGGTCCATAAATCATGCAAATTCCAAAGAACTGAGATTCAGCAACTCAGTACTCTCCGGTCATCTGACTTTTTGTTACAGGAGGACGACTTCCGGCGCACTCAGCTCTCTGCCAGGGCTACGAATGGCCGCAGTGGGCTGATCCTGCACGAGGAGATTAAACCTTATGGCGGGAGCCACCATTCTGGCTACATCCGCCAGGAGCGTGCTTGGTTGGAGTCTTTGCACTGTTGAATTGGTACCAGTTGCTATGGTTGCCCAGATGTGGAGGTTGGGTGGCAACCCTGACCGTAATAGTAGGAAGGCAACTTCCACTACTGTATCAGCTGCTTGCCGCAGCGTCCTGCGGTCTAGAAAGCCGCCCAGGGTCGCAGTGATGTGTATTGTCTGAATGATCAGCCGAAATGGTCGGGCATCCATTGGTACTGGAGCAAGTCCCGCCTGATCGGTCATGCCTCCATCAGCAGCTGGAACCAAGTATAGGTGGTTGATCCACAATCCTCGTGTAGACGGACAACTAAAACCTGCCACTCGGACTATGTCCTCATACGATGCTGCTAGTGCTGTCAAAAGATGCTGTGTGATGCGCTGTCCGTCCAATTCAACCTGCTGAAGGTCAACTTCTAAGGTGTTATAGATCAATTGCAATCCGTGTGCTTCTTCTGGGAAAAAAGTGACACATCCACTCTGTACTAGCCGTACTGTGCGCCTGAGGTCTCGCACAGTCACCATAAGGTCTTGTGCTGCTTCCAAACTATATAGGATCATCTTTACCGGCATAGAGAGCTGGTGTTCTTCTCCGCGAAGTCGCACATACTCCATGGCGGTACGGGCAGAAGGAGTGGAGGCCCACTACATAAAGATTGCTAGTTTGCGAATACCGTGAAAGGGACACTAGGATGGCAATTGGTGGATGTTGTTGTGGGTCAGTTGCAATCCCGACACGTCTTTGGTCGGAAAGACAACGTGACCGCCCATGGTTACCGTATTGCATGTGAGGACATGTCAAATATTGGTACATGTCGGTGATAACACTAGGGTGACAGTCTCACTGGGGTACTTCAGTCAGTGTGATGTGGAGGAAAAATTCAAGTTCCCGTCCAGTTGTCACTGTACCTACGCTCAATTCTGATCTTCACGCCCTTGAATTAGAGATGAGCATAGAAAACTGAGTGAGTTATCCATTGTGTACGCATTAATACTAGAAAACAAGTACAGACATGTTAAATGAGGGTTGGGGGTAACCCTAAGCCCGTCCTTGAACATCGTGTACACACGCCCTCACGTAGAAATGTCATCTAACTTGCTAGAAGGTGTGGAAGGGATATTGATTATTTGGCATGCCAAATTAGGTGGGATGAGATGTACCTGTGAGCCAATAGGAAAACATGTACATACTTCAGTCACCGCCGGCCCTGTCAAACAGAGGATTGCTGGACCTTAATAGGTGCGCATGTAGTTCAGTTCACATAAAAGTTGTTTACAAGACGTGCGAGAATCACCATATGCAACGCTGTCCCGAGAGCCCCTCTTTTGGTTGCCTGACGATCAACTTCGCTGGTCTTCTGCTGACTCATTGTGCCTCACAGGTCATTGAAAAAGGTTGCATACGCTTCGCTTAGAGCATGCCAATTTTGCTGTAGTCGATAAAGTGCTCGGTTCGCTTCTTGTACAAGGTCATTATGTTGCCTCTGCAGCACTTGGATGCCTTCGCTGAGTTGGAAGATCCTATCCGCTTCGTCTTCATGATTAGGAAAAAGGCCTGCTATTGCGTCTTGGCACTCTTGCGAGAGCCGAAAATCAAAGTAAGGTCGATCATCTTCATGGACAGCACTGTTAATTCGTGATTGTTCACTCAGTGCGATTCCTTTGAGGGTTGGCTGTAGTGTTTCAATGCGATTGCCCAGTATATTGCAAGCATGCATGATTTCTGCAATAATAGCACATTGCTGGGCATTCTTCGCAACTGTTGAAAAACGTCTGGAGTTGGCCCAGCATGCATGCCCGTTGTGTCGCACCTCTGCTGCAAAGGGATAGAATCCTCATCCTGCGATATTCAACCAAGCCTGCAGGTAAGCCTCGTCACACTCCCGAGGAATGATCTTATGGAATCCATGGGGCAATGAAGCCCGCATCGTTACTGTCGCCTCCTCCGGGAGCCATAACTCATCTTCCGCCCATAGGATGTTCCATTTTCACAGTTGAGCCATGTGCAGACTTCCATCAAGTTAAATGCCCTGCACTCTATGTTGACATTGTGGCATAGCCTATGATAGGGTACTTGCCGCGATGTAGGTTCGTCACCATATTTGGGGTGCTCTGAATGGTTTCAACGTTATATCCTTTCCAATGATAGTTTCTCAGAAATGTCGTGAGTGCAGACATGGCTTCGCAATGGCGCGCTTACCAGGTGCAGTCCCGACACGTCTTTGGTCGGAAAAGCACCGTGGTCTGACAGCTGCGGATCACCTCTCCTATTTCTGGTGATGTCAAGCAACAATGTCAGCAGGAAGTGCAGAAGGTGCTGCCGTAAGGAAATGTAACTCAGTCACGATCAAAGAAAGTAGCACATCATTAGGCAAGCTGTGTTGTCGTAATCTGTTTGAGCCGATGGATTACGTGTGCAATGAAGACTGTGGAACTTTGTTCCCAATACATTGGAACACTAGTAGCTGAAGGCATGGAAGAGCTTTGATATAGCCTACCCAGTCAAGCTGAAGACACACGTGATCTTTTCTTTTCAATGGCTGAACAAAACTGCGCTACGTGCGGCTTTTACGCTGAGACTAGTCAGCCTCTCATGGCACAGGCAACACGTAACAGGGGTCTTATAGGCTCCCCTGTCCTCTTGCTTCTTTCCAATGCTACCACTTCTTGCAGAAAGCGCGCTGTTTTGCGCTAACTTTGCTGTCGCCCCTGCAGGTTTGATTTGCTTGGCATGCGCAATACTTCTGGCAGTCACGATGTGAAAACTGACAGCGTTCAGTGCAGATTTTGGTGGCAGGTGCGGTATTTACGGCGTGTGTGACACTGAACCTACGGGTGAGCGTTTAGTACGACAGTTGTGGCACTGCACGCCTTTTACCGTGGAAAAAACCAGAAAAACAGGTCCAGCGTGCAGCGTGAAGTGGCTCTTTTTTCTAAACTATATTGACTTTTTAAAATAATTACAACCAAAGGCCAGGAAACGGCGAAAATGTGTCTCCGGCCACAGCGCGGAGCGTTTAGTGGGGTACTACACGCCCAAACGGTCGCATCTAAAAATCGCTGTTTTACCACAGTGCGAAGCGTTTAGTTCCGATTTTGCTGGCAGGCGCAGTATTTGCGCTCTGCGTCGCGCCAAAATCACAGAGGGTGAGCGTGTAGTGCCGCCAGTTGTGGCACTACACGGCAGGTTTCTGTGCACAAACCTTGGCAGGCGCAGTATTTCAAAAGGAAACATGGCCACCCCACAGCTTAAACCCTGCCGCGGCTGAAGCTGTGAGGTGGCTACGTTTGTTTGTCAAATACTTGCCACGGGCTAAGCTGTGAGGTGGCCATGTTTGCTTGTCAAAAACTGCCCCTGCCAGGGTTTACGCTGTGTAGTGGCCATGTTAGCTTCTGAATTACTGCGCCTGCCAGCGTTTAAGCTGTCCAGGTTAAGCTGTGAGGGGGCCATGTTTGTTTGTCAAGTACCGCAGTTGTCAGGGTTTAAGTTGTGAGGTGGCCATGTTTGTTTGCAATATTTGCCACAGGTTGAGATGTGTGGTTGTTTACTTCTGAAATGCTGCGCTTGCCACGGGTTTAAGCTGTGATGTGGCCATGTTTGCTTCTGAAATATTGTGCCTGTGACGGGGTTGTTAGCTGCCAAAGTACTGCGCCTGCCACGGGCTTAAGCTTTTGAAATATCGGGCCTGGCACTTTAAGAGATCTGTTGAATACGCCCCGCTTCTCAGCGGCAATGCTGCGTCAGTGTGAGATGGACTGAAGCTGTCATATGCTTCTTTACAGAGTTCCACAGCAGCATTGCCGCCGGGTGTGGGGGTTCTGCTCGGCCCGCGCAAAAACTATCGGGAGAAAAACTGCAGGATCACATGGAGGTGAGGCCATGGCGGCCACATGGTATGTTCTTTATTTCGCAAGAGAGACGGAACATATCGAGGGACGAAAATCTGCATGTGCTTTGAAGTTAAGGTCCCACACGGGGCATGTGTCCTCATTTTGGACTGCAGGCTTTCATGAAAGCAATGGATATCTTGGCTGGTGATCATCGCCAGCGTTTTTTGGTTTCAGATCATTCAGTCTTGACGTGTTTTATATAGATTCGAGTCCCCGTGAGCCTCGCTTTGTCCTCGTGCCATTACGTTTTGCGTCCGAGGCCTGGCCTCGGGCAGGCCTCGGTGAGCCTTGGAGCGCCTCGAATGCCAACAAACCTGCTTCATCATGGCCCCTAAAACAGGGCCGGAAGAAGTGCTCAAAACATGGCTGCGATAGAGGGACCTCGACAGTAGCAAGCGGCCTTGGGACGCACAAAGAGAAAAAGGTATGTGTTGACATTCATGTTCAAGCTGCTGGGTCGCAAATCTGCTTGCAAAACATTTGCGGGCAGCAACGAAATTCTCCGATTGCTGACCCCATTTTTGGGTCCACATATGGACCCCAAAATGGGGTCCAGAATTGGATCACATTTTCATTCCTTCTTTTAGGTCTTTGCTTGGGCCCCGTTTTGGGGTCCAGATTTGGACCCAAAAGTGGGGCCAGCCATCGGAAAATTTTTGCTGTTGCCCGCAGATGTTTTGCAAGCAGATTTGCAACGCACTAGTCACTAGCATGAGCGTAAGTGTTAACACATTCTTTTTCTCTCTGTGCGTCCCAATTTGTTTCTTGTACAGTCGAGGTCCCTTTATGGCCGCCATGTTTCTACTAGTTTTTTGGATCCCGTTTTCGGGGCCATGATGAAGCAGGCTTGTCGCCAAACACTAAAGTCTTTGGCTGCTGAATGTCTTGTTGGCGTTCGTTTGGGGCTGCTGAATTTCTTGACTCCTGTCTGCGTGGACTGATTGTTTTGGTTGCTTGCATTTGGTGCAGGTGGCTGTTTGTTTTGGACAGATGTCGTTGACACACTTCCTAGATCTGGGTTGGTGGGTTGGTGCCTAGAAAGTGTATTTTTTTGCTGATGAACACAGCTACAATTTTTATCCCGCACCCGCTGTCAATTTGAGAATAGACCGAGAGGGGACAGCGAAAAGCCAAGACGGTCAACAAAAAGGAACATTGGCCCATGTAAAGCGTAAAGTTGCAACGGCCCTTTCAATGAAGGTGAAACCTGTTTAAAAATATAGACATTCATGTGCATTTGCTCCAATTTCAGCCGTCGAGGCTTGCCTCGAAAATTCTCCCTCATCCTCACATTTTTTGTTTTGTTGCAATTTCTATAGCCTCGAGGCTGCCTCGAAGCCTGCTTTGAAGCCTGCTGCCAGGCTCATCCTGAAAGATTGTTTGTTTTGCTCCAAGTTTGCATGGTCGAGAACCGGAGTTGCAACAGAGGATGCAAATGCCTTTTTCCCGTCTTGCAGAAAGCGCGCTGTTTTGCGCTAACTTTGCTGTCGCCCCTGCGGGTTTGATTTGCTTGGCATGCGCAATACTTCTGGCAGTCACGGTGTGAAAACTGACAGCGTTTAGTGCAGATTTTGGTGGCAGGTGCGGTATTTACGGCGTGTGTGACACTGAACCTACGGGTGAGCGTTTAGTACGACAGTTGTGGCACTACACGCCTTTTACCGTGGAAAAACCAGCAAAACAGGTCCAGCGTGTAGCGTGTAGTGGCTCTTTTTTCTAAACTATATTGATCTTTAAAAAAATAATTACAACCGAACGCCAGGAAACGGCGAAAACGTGTCTCCGGCCACAGCGCGGAGCGTTTAGTGGGGTACTACACGCCCAAACGGTCACATCTAAAAATCGCTGTTTTACCACAGTGCGAAGCGTTTAGTGCCGATTTTGCTGGCAGGTGCAGTATTTGCGCTCTGCGTCGCGCCAAAATCACAGAGGGTGAGCGTGTAGTGCCGCCAGTTGTGGCACTACACGGCAGGTTTTTGTGCACAAACCTTGGCAGGCGCAGTATTTCAAAAGGAAACATGGCCACCCCACAGCTTAAACCCTGCCGCGGCTGAAGCTGTGAGGTGGCCACGTTTGTTTGTCAAATACTTGCCACGGGCGAAGCTGTGAGGTGGCCATGTTTGCTTGTCAAAAACTGCCCCTGCCAGGGTTTACGCTGTGTAGTGGCCATGTTAGCTTCTGAATTACTGCCCCTGCCAGCGTTTAAGCTGTCCAGGTTAAGCTGTGAGGTGGCCATGTTTGTTTGTCAAGTACCGCAGTTGTCAGGGCTTAAGTTGTGAGGTGGCCATGTTTGTTTGCATTATTTGCCACAGGTTGAGATGTGTGGTTGTTTACTTCTGAAATGCTGCGCTTGCCACGGGTTTAAGCTGTGATGTGGCCATGTTTGCTTCTGAAATATTGTGCCTGTGACGGGGTTGTTAGCTGCCAAAGTACTGCGCCTGCCACGGGCTTAAGCTTTTGAAATATCGGGCCTGCCGCTTTAAGAGATCTGTTGAATACGCCCCGCTCCCCAGCGGCAATGCTGCGTCAGTGTGAGATGGACTGAAGCTGTCATATGCTTCTTTACAGAGTTCCACAGCAGCATTGCCGCCGGGGGTGTGGGGGTTCTGCGCTGCCCGTGCAAAAACTATCGGGAGAAAAACTGCAGGATCACATGGAGGTGAGGCCATGGCGGCCACATGGTATGTTCTTTATTTCGCAAGAGAGACGGAACATATCGAGGGACGAAAATCTGCATGTGCTTTGAAGTTAAGGTCCCACACGGGGCATGTGTCCTCATTTTGGACTGCAGGCTTTCATGAAAGCAATGGATATCTTGGCTGGTAATCATCGCCAGCGTTTTTTGGTTTCAGATCATTCAGTCTTGATATATAGATTCGAGTCCCCGTGAGCCTCGCTTTGTCCTCGTGCCATTACGTTTTGCGTCCGAGGCCTGGCCTCGGGCAGGCCTCGGTGAGCCTCGGAGCGCCTCGAATGCCAACAAACCTGCTTCATCATGGCCCTAAAACAGGGCCGAAAAAAGTGTTCAAAACATGGCTGCGATAGAGGGACGTCGACAGTATTGCCGACGCAACTCACAGGTACGAACGGAGCAAGGTTCGTATCCTTGCTGCTCTACTCGGGAGTCTCATGCGACCCGCCGAAAGGCAACGGGCGCCGACCACAAAGAAACAGGCACGAACGGAGCAAGATGCAACTCAAATATCTGACCTCCTTGGCGACAGTCAGCATTGCGTCCAGGGCCAAACTGCTCAATTACACAACCATGGTTCAACACTTCCTTCTTAAAGAAGCCATGAAGGCGTTGGACGGAAAAAAAAAATCATGGTTCAACACTTCCTTGGCACCCTACAACTGCCCATGGCTGTCTACATGCTAGATCACTATCTGCCAATGCTCAGCCCCAATGAAGGCTACAATGAGACCGGGCTTACAATGCATTTTTTTCCGTCCAACGCCTTCATGGCTTCCGCCAGGTCGTTCAAGACCGGGCTTACAATGCAGAGTGCTGGACCAATTCGTGAGCCATGGCAACCAATTGCATTCGAATTTCTTTTCAAAGGTAGTGAGTTTGGTCACTAGAGTTAAAGGAGGACAGGATACATTCGCGTTCCGACACGCGAGCCAGGCCAAACGGAAGTCTTCAGCCTCCTGGCAAGTGAGGTACACCACCACAAAGTTAGCCTCATAGGCACAGGAAGGCTTGTTGCAATGGTAGGAACCACAGACGCTCCAGCGAGCGACGTCAGAAACCTGCAAATCCTTTTTGGGCTGGTCCTCGCTATCACGGCACGCTCATCCAAAAGTAAGGATGAACTGCCGGCCACCCGAATACACAGGCAGTGCAACCCCAGAGCCATCGAAGTAGCTTTTCTCTCAGGGTCAGCCATCGACTTCTTTGCCCAAGAACAGCTCCTGGTACTTCAAGACTGGTACCCGATTGTACTTTGCCTCTGGCCAGAACCTGGAACCCATGGATGCTACCGTCAAGGGGGACGGGGGTCCACTCTCCCAGGCACCTTTTTTGTGGAATTTGTCACCCTTATGGGGTTGCAACTTGGCATTGGTGCGACAAGCATTCATTGAGTCTTCAGTAGTGAAACTGGGCTATGGGAAGGTGTCTACAACAGACTTAAGTAGTTTCGATATTCCTTTGTGGTGCACGGAGCTGCAAGAGATGATTTGAGATGTCGACCTGTGGGTCTGAGTGAATCTACACGGAGCTCAAGCTACTTTGAATACAGTTTGAAGCTTTATTTAGCTTTGTGATAGTGGGCGAATGCTTTCGGAAGCATTCGCTATACAGTTGAGTCGGGATGATATGGTTTCATCGATCTTGGAGGTTCCTTGACTCCTTACGGGAGTGTGAATCTGACGGAGATGGTTTTGGAACATCCATTTCGATTCTTGACATTGCTTCGTACATCTGAGATGTTTGTGAAGCCTTCTGATTACCTCTTGCGAATATGTGAGATACTCCTGCATTGTGAAGACAATGCCTACGTATAGTACTCGACCTCTGGGTATTTGATCTGGAAGTCTACTTTATGACCTCTGTATTTGTGACTTATTGCTGATGTTTGGTTATTGCCGTGGGCGAACTACTTTAGCGCTATGACTGCTGATGACTGGATATTAGCTGAGAAGTCGAGCAGAACACTCTGCTCTCCACGGTGGTTTGGAGCTATGAGAAGACATCTCTATGATGAGAAGACATCTCTGTGTGAAGAACTGTTTTGGAGATGGAACATGAGGTTCCCATGTTGTTCTGTATTGCAAGAGAATTTTGTAAAGGAATTTGAATGGATCATTTCGTTCTTGAATAGCCGTGTAACTAGTCTAGACGTTTGGTAGAGACTAGTAACACCGGCTAGCTGGTTACTTGCGTTTGGACGAGAACCAGTTTGACTTGAGAACTTTTGGAAATGTTTCTGACGTTTTATGACTAGGTGATTTGTATATCATAGCAGTTTGGAATTGTTTCAACAACCTTTGAGGGAAGGTTGTGTATTGGAAACCTGGAATCGAGTTTCCCAGTTGAGACATCGGCTCAAGGGAGTGGTGTCAAGTGTTCCGAAGCGAACTGAACTGCAGTGTCACCTAGGGCATTTGAAACAGTAGCCACACTGGAACACCTTTTGGTTTGTGGCCGTGTGCCTGCCTTGGTTCCTGTTGACCTGTTCCGTTCTGTGTGGCGTCTGGAGAGAAAAGAAGGAGTCTGACGTGCACTTAGGAGTCAGGGTGGAACAAGTTCCTTTATTTTGACACTGCAGAGAAGTAAGTAACTGCGGGGCCGTAACCACAGTTGGTGTTTGCGTCCGGCGTAGTGAGATAACGAAAGCGTTGATTTGGGTACACGTGAGGTGTACTTGGGTTTACGTTTTCACATGGTAGCGGAGCCCTGAAAAGGGCTACCCACACCATCTTCCGCTGACCCTTGTTTGTGACAAGATGCTTAGGACGTCATCTAAGGTGAGATTGGGATCTTGGATATTGGAGCTCCGTGGTCTGGACGCAGACGCAGAGATGAGCTCGTACTAGGGTGCACCTGTTTCACAGGAGGTGATGATCTGAGAGTATAAGGTCACTAGGGAGTGTGAAGTTGGTTGGAGTCTGTTTGGTTCAGGTGACTTTGAGACTCTGTTTTGGTTTGTATAGATTTCTACGGGTCATGAGGATCGTGGACCCATTGTTTTGTTTAGGACAACTATGCGTTTGCAAGTTGAGCAAGAATCGGCAGGGTTTGTACTTGGTAGGCTGGACAGAAGTGAATCCATGTAAACTGTCGGCAGTGGTACCTGTAGGAGAACATACTAGGATTAGTCAGCCCCGGGCAGGACACTTGTGACTTGGACGGAGGAGTTGAGTTTGTGTTGACAGTGGATTCTGTCAGAGTAAGTTTTTTTGATTTCCACCTTGTATAGGTGCGTAGTTTTGGAAGGCGTCCATGTGGTCTTGGCAGTATTCTGGTAGGGTCTGTGTCATGGCGTGACGTGTTGCTAGCCTAGGGTCACTATTGCAAGGCTACGCTGGAGTATCTGGAGATGTATGCATGGATGGGATGTTCCTGGACGTAGCAGCTTCGTTTCGGCAGTATGAAGTGACAGGAGATAACTTACTGCAACATTGGAGATGAAACACACTAAGGTGAGGACGAGAAGAACTGGTTCGCATAATCCGGTGGGACAACTGATTGCCAGGTTTGACACCCAAGGACACTGAGGTATTGGATCAAAGTGCAAAGGTTGGGAACTGATGGTGTTAGGTGCATGGTTCTTGCAAACAATTAAGGCATGTCTTAGATCTTGAACTCAGTTGGTCCATGGAGGAGGAGTGACAGGAAAAGGTGTATCAAGTGACTGGAATGAGTATGTAAAGAGCACTTTCTGAGTTGTCGTTTCAGTGTTACTCAATCTGAAGGTAGATTTGAATTTTGGAGCCCAATACGCATGAAACTTTATGTTTTGGAGTGCACTGTAGATGATTGAAAGTGGGGATCATGCCTGTCGCTGATGATGCCAAGTGTTGCTCAAGCGGTTCAGAGGCAGATCAGATTGCCATGTCCACTCGGGAAGACCAGAAAGGACTTTCGAACGAGAAGCCAACCTCAAGTGGAGCTGGAATGTATCACTCCAAGGAAGTTCAATACAAGAAGGCTACAAAGTTTGATCGTCCAAAGAGTAAGACGGCTGCTGCAAAGGTGAAGGATACGTCCTGTAAGAGCCAACCTTTCTCCACCAGGAAACGTAGGGCACCTCTCATTGATGCTGCCACAGCGCCTACTCCTATAGATGCAGAAGAATATGTGGCATGTATCAGGAGAGAACTACCTCCGGTAGAGGCAGCGAAATCGCCAGATGAGTGTGGAGAAGCAGTGCCGAATTCTGGTGATGATGTGCGTAGCGTCTCAGACAGTGAGTTGACGGACGTAGTCGACACCCCAGAGGCTACTTTGGAAGAGGAACTACTCAAAGAAGTTGGATTGAGTGTTACTGCTGAGCCTTAGCTTGTTTGTTTGTGAGGAGACATCAGTAGAAACAGTCTTCGTACCCTGTGGTTGGTGGCCTGAACAGAAATAAAGAAAAGAGTTTTGGTTTTGCTGCAAGAGTGAAACGTTGATCACATGTGACCTAGAGGTGTAGAAGGCCGTTGGCTGAGAAAGATAAAGCTGAAAACGACAGAGGAATCCGTTAGGTCAGTCTTGTGATGTTTTCACCCGCTAGCTGCTTGAGAGTTTGTGAGGGTATGAGTTTTGGACATGACACCTGCTCGTGTTTCCGCAGCTGTTTCCTAACTGTTTCGTGTCAAGAGCATTGAGACTGTTGCAGTGTGTGTGTATTTCAGAACATGGAGTCACTTAAGCTCTGGATCACTTTAGCGCCCAAGCAGTTGGAAGAGTTGAACAAGGGCAATGAGGTTTTTCCAGATGGATACTCCGGTCGCTTTGGTCTGCGTTTGGGACCTGCGGAAGCTGTGGATCGTGCCCAATACTTTATGGATTGGACGCCTGATGGATTGAAAGGTGAGTACCATCAGAAAGACTATGCAGTGATGGAGATGGAAATCTCAGCGCTTGGCTACCTTCAAAAGGTTGAGGGCGGAATCTTGGAGAAGACAAAGCCCACCGAGTATCGCTGGCATGGGCCTGTGAAGCATGAAGAACGGGATAGCCAAGGACGCATGTTATACCGTATTAGTGAGATGGCCGCCAAGTTCATTTAACTGGTCAGGGTCCAGGTACAGAAGTTGTGCAGACCAAGGAGTATGAGGTATAATTTTTATTTGAGACTCCAGCTTGAAATGCAGAGGAGAAAGAAGAAAGTGTATCTTCAGCAACCTGTGAGTCTGCGTTGCTCATGTGACGGAGGGGCAGTTTTTTGCTTTGCTGTAGTGAAACTGTGAGTTTAGACGTGTGGAGTCGTCGTGTTGAGTTGGAAATTGACTGTAGATCTGTAGGTCGTTGGTCTGGAAGAACTGTCAGCGGCAAAGTTCACAGTCAAGAGATCAGCATGGACTGAGATTTGCAGTAAGTGTCAATCCACATAAAAAAAGGTAATTGAGTTGCATGTTTGCATCGATGTCGCGAAGCCATTTTCTTTGCTGAGTCTGGGGAAGTAATCTCGATTTGAACTCAATGGAGGATAGCATTCGTCTGTGGATAGCTCTCGCCCCACCACAGATGGAAGAGCTGCGGACACATCATAGAATCCAGCCAGACATCTATACCTCAAGGATCGATTTGAGTGCGACCCATGCGCCCCTCGGGCGTGCCGCAGATGTTCAATGGTGTCACACTTTCAACTACTTCGATTACAGCTTCCTACAGGTAGAAATAACTGCTTTGGGTTACTTTCGAAAGATGGAAGCGAATGTATTGGAGAAGATTCGACCTGGTGAATTTCGTTGGTATGGATTTCTTGTTCCAGAAGAACGGGATGAGCAGGGAAGATTGCTCTATCAGATCATCGACCCCATGGTTGCTAATGAGCCGGTTAGTGAGCGTCCTGCTAGGAACTGAAGAGTGGACGAGTTTTTAGATTATTGTACGTTAGGTTTTGCTTGAGCCGTGCCAGCTGTGGCAAGTTGGTGAAGGTTCTCTTTGAATGCCTGTGGTCGATGAAAGAATGCTTTGGTAGTCGATGCTAACATGTTGCAAGATGGGAAGATGCAATCATGTGGAGTTTCAATCTAAACGAAACGAGGCAAAACGAAACAAACGAAACAAACGAAACATGAAACCCAAACAAGTTTGAGTGTTTGCAATGCTCCTTGCTTGTGCGGTTGAGATTTGCAGTCAGTGTATCATTTGGCGGGTGCAGTTTTTCTTGTGAGGATGACTTGTCAAAGGGTTCTTGCGCAAAACCACGGAGACCTGTTATTTTCCAGAATATATGCGTGCATGTCAATGAGTGACGGTGAGTTTGCACTGCATATAGCAGGGAACGCACAGTGAACTCATTAGAACTCCTGATGTTCACGAGTTCGGATGAGTTGGGGACGAGTACAGTTTTTTGGTTTGTTTACTGCATGTTGGAACATGTGTGTCAATGGTTCGCAAAATTCCAGTATGTTGGAGACATCTGGAATTTTGGGAAACATCTTAGTCAGTTAGTTGTACTGTTCAGCATACACATCATGTTGGTTAGTTTGTTTTTTATTTCTGATGTTTGAGACATAGAGATGGTCAGGCTCTATTGCCAGCAGGGAGTTTCAAGTAGAGTAGTACAGGCTCTTAGAACTCGTTTGGAGCGAACGTTGAGAATGGCTGCTGAAGAAGGTCACGGTCATGATGGCAGCAGCCGAGTCCGTTCTCGTTCCAGCGGACGTGGCGCTGAAGCTGATGCTGCCAACTCGGGTCCTGAGACTTCCACAGTGTTGGATGGCACTGGTGCCGGCATGGGAGATGGTGCTGGTCCTTCGGCAGGTGCTGAAGTGGGTGATGGAACTGTTCCTTTGGCAGATGGATCCGTGCCACCAGGAAGAACAATGCCAGAAGGAATTCCAGGAGACGTGAATGCTCCGTTTCCACCGGCTCCTCCAGTGGTCAACCCACCTGGTGGTGTGAACGCTGCTGAGGTCTTGGCTGTGAGTACAGAATTGGCTCGGCAGATCTCAGAGTGTGCCAACAGGCTTGCAAGTGTAACTGAAGACCTGGGCATCACCATGGAGCATTTCACCCAAGGAAAAATGGAAATAAAGAAAGGATTTGAGGAATTGAGTGCCCAGATCCTGAATCAAGCGACCTGCATCACAACGATGACATCAGGAGTGTCGTTTCAGGCTGGAGAAACGACCAAGCTTCTCAAAGCGTTCGACAGGTGGGCTGCCACTGGTCGTTGGGCTCTGGCTGGCAACCAGCCAGTGGAAGCCAACATAAGGGGAGTCCAAAGTGAGATAGAGAAGCAGACAGAGAGGTTGGAGACCAACCTCAGTTATGGCTTTGAAAGCATTGGGAAGCATCTTCAAGAGATGGTGAGGCTCCTAGAGGAGCGAGCTCAGAGTACTGCACTTCCAGCTGCAGTGGGAGGAATTGGAACTCCTATTACACCTGGAGGGATTGGTACCTCTGGGATCGCCATCCCACCCATGGCTGGAAGTCTAGGAGGATCAGCAAATCCCGGGCATGCCATGGGAGGTGAAGGAATTCCTCACATACCAGGAACGGCCAGTACCCCTGGAACTACTGGACCTGCTCCTGCACCAGCAGTCCCACCACTTCCACCAGCAGTTCCACCACGTGCGGCAGAGCCAGTGTCACTCTTTATGGCGTTCTGTCCGGAACAGCCGAACGGGCAGAGACCAAATGCTCCCCTTCCGATCCCAACACCGTGCCAGCGTGTGGGCATCGTCACCAGAGATGCGGGAACGGGTGTGCAGAGGACATTGTCACCAACGGCATATCGTCCTGAACAAACCACCGGAATCACCAGTCACTGGGCTCCCCAGGGATTGGGGATGATTCGTGATGGCAACTCTCAGTTCAGGAGGATTTACTGAGAATGTGTAGATTTGGGAAATCGACTACTGAGAGTTGAGGGAAGCCCGTCTGCTTCTTTTGGGTGGAACCCATGATGTATATTCCTTTCTGAATTTCTTGCAACCTGTGCGGTAGAGAGAATAGCTGGTAAATGGTATTTCAACCTTTGGCCAGCTCGAGGTTCACTCTATTCAGCATGTATTCGTTGCCGTCACTTCAGATCTCTGTGCTCAGCAGAAAAGGAGAGAGGGAAAGCGGATCTTGAAAGGGGGCGAGAGGATGCATTAGTGCAACCTAGAAGAAGTTTGCATCATGGAGTTGAGTTGGATCTTGGAAGGATCAAATCTTGGTAGTGAAAGTGGATGTGCTGTACATGCATGAGGCATAGGTTGCACATGAGCATGTTTGTGGATTTGTGGTGAGTTTGTGTTTTGTGATTGTTGTTTTTTGGTTGTTGATGGTGGTTTGTGTTTGTTTGCCGCCACTTTCCAGATGATGACATGGCCAGATCTGATTCTCAAATGAGAGGAGAATCAAAGAGGATCCAGGCTAAATGTCTGATGGAAATACATGTAATTTTTTTTGCTTGGTCACAGTTTTTTTAGTTTTGTTTTTCCTGTTTGCCCATGGATGTCAGTGGATTGGACATCCCTGACTTAAGGTACATGTCAATATGGTTGGAATTGTACTCTTGACGTTTCTAGAATTGGTTGCAAGTTTGTTTTGGTAATTTGTTTTTTGTCACTATGCGATAGATCAGCTTTCATGCTGATCAGAATTCATTTCTTTAGTGATGTTTGAGGATTGATGGATTTTACCTCAAAAGGGGGTAAGGTCTATCTTTGGAAATATGTCCTGAGCTTAGCGCGCCTAATGCTTAGATTGTCCGGAGCTGAGTCTGCGTGATGCATCAATGTCTTGACTGCTCAAGACATTGTTGCACCACGAATGTGGATTTTCTCTGAGTAGTTTTGGACTGATGACAGTTTCGCTTGTCTGACACGCCTATCTTCCATCGGAAGACGTGGATTAGCTGTAACAGTCGGCCTTTGTTTTTTTGTGTTGACTCCGACAGTGCTTCGTCTGTCTTCGTCTTGGATCTCGTGTGTGTTGTTGGTGTTTTCTCGTTTGTTCTAGGGAACAACAAACAGCACTGTAGTTGATCGTGGATTGACGCCATGGTTTCTTTGATCAGTTGATGATCTGGTATTGGAAGAAAGACATCGTTCCGAAGAGATACCTTGGGACGGTTGATGGATTCTGAGCTGGTGATGTTGACTGGTTGAGGGTAGATGGGAGCTGTGCCCATGGAGATGTCTATGGAGTATGGCTGAAATCAGCGTCGGCGGTGGTTATGGATATGTATAGACTGTTTATTTATGATGAACGAAGCGTTGGAGGAGCAACCGTTGTTTTGAGAATCATCCAGGGTTGGAGTGATTCTATTCTATTCTCACTCTTGAACAACTTCAAGCGGGAAGATATTTTTGAGAATCAGTTGATTTCTCAGAGACAGTTGTAGTTTTGGAAACTTCGTGTATTTCAGAAGAGTTTGTTCTGGGAAGAGAGTGGTTAAGCCATGATCTCAACGTGACTCTGGTCATCGATGCGTGGGCTTTGCGATCATGAATGTCTCAAGGGAGACCTGACTTATTGGAAAGGTCTATGTAGCGAAACAGAGGTATCTGGCTTTGATTGCAATTTCTGTTAGACACATAGTGTCGCTTTGGGTTTTTGCGGTCCAGCTGGACGAGATTGGGATCAATGTACAATAGTTCATTAGATGATGCTTCTATGATACTGCATTTGACATCGATATTCATTGAGATTCTGCAAAGACTTCATTTGTGCTGGTGGATGGAGAACATCTACAAGCACTTCAACAAAGTCTTCAACATTATTTCGAAGATGTGCTGAACCGATTGAATGTCGAAGTTTATTGGCGAATACAACGTCTTCTACACCTCTGACATTGAAGGTATGTCGAAGTTCATACTGGATGTGAATTTTAGTATGTATGTAAAGAGAGAGATGAATGTCATGTCGAAAGGGGGTGTGGAAGTTTGTCACCCTTATGGGGTTGCAACTTGGCATTGGTGTGACAAGCATTCATTGAGTCTTCAGTAGTGAAACTGGGCTATGGGAAGGTGTCTACAACAGACTTAAGTAGTTTCGATATTCCTTTGTGGTGCACGGAGCTGCAAGAGATGATTTGAGATGTCGACCTGTGGGTCTGAGTGAATCTACACGGAGCTCAAGCTACTTTGAATACAGTTTGAAGCTTTATTTAGCTTTGTGATAGTGGGCGAATGCTTTCGGAAGCATTCGCTATACAGTTGAGTCGGGAAGTGTGTGTCCTGCTTGCGGGCACAATCTGACGAGGCATGAAGAATTTTCACCCGAACCAGCAGTTTCCTGCCTCTGCCATGCAACTCACATGCAACTCACATGCAACACACATGCAACACGACATGCAACAGGAGCACTTTTCCTGAGAATTCTCAATGAAAGTGCCCGTTTCGACGCTTGGCGGCCCAATTCCTCTTTTAAAGTGGTTATTCCAAACTTTCTCACGCGAGGCGCGTTTTCATTGAGAATTCTCAGGGAAAGTGCTCGTGTTGCATGTCGTGTTGCATGTGTGTTGCATGTGAGTTGCATGTGAGTTGCATGGCAGAGGCAGGAAACCGCTGATTCGGGGGAAATTTTTCGTGCCTCGTCAGATTAGGCCCGCAAGCAGGGCACACACTGCCTTTGTCGTCTTTGCCAACAATCAGGGTATGTTCTGCACTGTGGCTTCTTCGGCCCTGGGCAGCAACTGCAAGGATAAAACAAGGTCCGGGCTGGGCTTTTAAATGCAGAAATTATTTGCTCCAGCGTGTGCGTGCACATCCATAAATCCAAAAATCTTCCGTAGTCCGGAAAAAAAACAGCCATCCTCTTATATGTTGTCACATCACCCTGGATGCCCCCGCGCCCCCGCAATCAATGTTGTTGACCGGACCATGCCGGCATCCGAACGGAAATGGCTGTTTTTTTTGAAGGCTGTGCCAGGCAAAGCTATGCAACAACATTGAATCAGGGGGATGGGGGGTTGGAAAGATTCTTTGGCGTGATGGTTGCCGCATGGCTGTTTTTTTTGAAGAACCCGGACTACGTCCGGGGAAGATTTTTGGATTTATGGATGTGCACGCACATGCTGGAGCAAATAATTTCTGCATTTAAAAGCCCAGTCCGGACCTTGTTTTATCCTTGCAGTTGCTGCCCAGGGCCGAAGAAGCCACAGTGCAGAACATACCCTGATTGTTGGCAAAGACGACAAAGGCAGTGTGTGCCCTGCTTGCGGGCACAATCTGACGAGGCATGAAGAATTTTCACCCGAACCAGCAGTTTCCTGCCTCTGCCATGCAACTCACATGCAACTCACATGCAACACACATGCAACACACATGCAACACGACATGCAACAGGAGCACTTTTCCTGAGAATTCTCAATGAAAGTGCCCGTTTCGACGCTTGGCGCGTTTTGAGGCGCGTTTTCATTGAGAATTCTCAGGAAAAGTGCTCGTGTTGCATGTCGTGTTGCATGTGTGTTGCATGTGTGTTGCATGTGAGTTGCATGTGAGTTGCATGGCAGAGGCAGGAAACTGCTGATTCGGGGGAAAATTTTTCGTGCCTCGTCAGATTAGGCCCGCAAGCAGGGCACACACTGCCTTTATCGTCTTTGCCAACAATCAGGGTATGTTCTTGAACAAAGTTTACCCAACCATACATGTGTCAATACATACATGTACTTGCTGTCATTTTGGTGTTGCATAGCATAGCCATTGAAACCTTTGGCAGCTTGTCAGTTCATGTGCAAAGACATATACGTTGAGGCGTTTCTTGATCGAGCAAAATCAGCATGGTAGCGGAGCCCGATGACCCAGCAATAGCTGGTGAGGGCATCCTTTAGATATAGCTTAGGGTGTTAGCCTAGCGTTGGACGTATGGCATCCCTTAGTGCTGACAATGTTGCACAGTTGGTGCAAGCTGCAACTGATGCTGCGAAGGCAGCCAGTGAAGCTGTGTTGGCCTTGAAGGAGCAGCAAACTGCTCGAGCTGGACTCAATGATGGTTTCAAAGAGGCCTCCAAGGTGATCCGTCAACCAGAGCCTTTTGGGTCTGAAGTTCATGAAGAGGACTTAGGACGATGGCAGGATTTCAATGTGAATTTCCGTGCTTGGCTTTTCTATGGCAACAAGCACTTCGAGGGTGACCTGCATAGGATAGAATCTGTGCATGGAGATATCCCTATACCCAGCATTGATGGAGAAGCCCCAGAAGTTCAGGACAGATGCAGCCAATTATACAGCATACTCACTGGTTTGCTTCGTGGAAAACCACTGCGCATGCTCAGACAAGTTGAACGCAGGAATGGATTTGAGGTTTGGCGTCAGCTTAGCCAGATGTTCCAGCCTAAGACCAAAAGCCGAGCCATTTCCATTCTCTCTGCACTTGTCAATGTTCCCAACTTTGTGATGAAGGGCAGGACTTTGCTTGACCAAATACTTGGCCTTGAAAGACTTAGAGCTGAATATGTCAGAGCCAGTGGAAGTGACATCGCCGATGACGTGATGCTTTCTGTACTGGTTAGAGCGCTGCCTAAGGCACTGCAACAGCATGTTCAACTTCAAATGTCAGAGACCTCCTCCTATGACCAAGTGCGCACCATGGTGATCTCCTACGAGCGCACCACTACAAGCTGGAGTGCAGGCAAAATCCATAGCGAGCTGGGCATTTTGTCTTCAGGCCCGTCTTCAAACGTTGTTTCAAATAATGGCGTGGCCCCTATGGAGATAGATCGTGTTGAAAAGGGAAAACAAAAGGGTAAATCGAAAGGAAAGTCCAAAGATAAGGGTAGCCCCAAGGGTAAAGGTAAAGGTAAGAATGAAAAGGGTAAAGGGAAGTCATCCCAGCCATCTCAGAGAGCTGCAACTGCGAATGACCAATGCCTTCACTGCGGCCGCTACGGCCATGTCAAGCGTGACTGCTGGAAGCTTCATGGAAAGCCAGACTCCAAGAAGGTGAACCAGGTTGAATCGCAGACTGCAACCTCCACTGCAACTTCTTCCAGTGGTGGTGGCCCTTCCATTTCACCGCCTTCTACAGCAGCAGCTAGTTCAGTGCGTTTGTTTACAAGCCTTGAGCACATGCATGGACCTTTGATCGAAGATCTGGACGATGTAGAAGTTTGTGACCTGACGATGCATGATTCAAGTGGCTTTTGCAACATGGTTTCACAGATGCATGATGGACTTGACACTCTGGACTCAACATGCGATGGTGTATACATGGAGTGCTGCGAGTGTTTTGACATGTCGTATTCAGATAGTGACAGTAACTGGACCATTTGTGATTTTTCAGATGACACTGCTTTGCAAACTTTTCAGATGACATTGGTTTGCAACCTTTTTCTGGCGTTTGTGAAAGAGATGATGAACCATTTTCAATCAGAGCTATTGGCCTTTCTGAGCCAAGAGACGTGGAGGTGGTGCTGGATTCTGGAGCTGATGGCTCTGTGCTGCCGTTGGAGTACGGCCACATTGGCCAGCCTGACCCTTCGTTTGATGGTTCTTCATTTGTTGATGCACAAGGTAAGCCTATTTGTATCAAAGATGCCAGGATTGCAGAAGTACGTTTCGGTTCTGTCATTTTCAAAGAAAGATTCATCATTGCTGCAGTGACCTCACCACTGATTTCCATGGGAAGGCTTTTGAAAGAAGGATGGTATTTGGAAAGGAACTCAGATGGCATGTTTTTGGCAAGAAACTCAAAACGTATTCCAGTGCATTTTCGAAGAAACTCACTTTGTGCAATGGGAGTGATACGCATGGTGACCAGTTCAGATACATCAATTTCTTCAGATTCCAGTCCTCCAGATATTCATGTACGAGCTTTGACATTGAGTTCAACTCTTTCTGGTTTGGCTCCAGGTTGGAACAGAATTGGTGTGGACACCTACGCCCTGCGAAGTATCTCTCCTCAGCATGTTGACACAACACTTTGTCCTCATGATTCTTTGCTTTGGTTGCGTACCGCATTGATTCACTATGAGGACGGCACTTGGGATTTAGAAGAGTTCAGCCAAAGCATTTCAGAGCTCTCCACAATGGTGGCACCCTTTGACACCAACAAGCGAGTGACAGAAGTCATCACCATTGCTCATACCAGTGTTGTCCCTCCTGAGGCCCTTGGATTTGCAATGCAATCTGATGATGTTGTACCACGACAGCGTATGGAGGTGATAGCACCACGTTCAGGTATTCCTTTGCAAGCATCTGGATCTGCTGACAGGCCAATGGGCGTTGAACCAGCAGAGGAAGTTCCAGCTGCTGAAGATGCTGAGTTACCAGTCCCTGAAAGGGATGCAGGCCCAGAACCCAATGAGATCTTGATTGATGGCGTGAAGCTTGATTCAAACACCACTTTGAAAACTTTGCGTACGGCATGTGAGAGTCTAGGACTAGCCACTGGTGGGAGTAAGAAAACATGTTTGAAGAGACTTTGGGATCATCTTCAGGCGCAGGAGATGATAGCTGCACATGGTGCAAAGACCCAACTACAGGCTGAGCTGCAGAGGCCAGTTCATGCACAACCAGTTCCAACAGATCCCACTGACAAAGAGCGTGCAGATCACATGCTTACACATCAACCTTATGCTGCTTGGTGTGAGCTTTGCGTTGCAAACAGAGCTGTTCAAGATCCACATCCCCAACGTGTTGAGGCCAGTGGAGACCACTCATGCGTAAGCTTTGACTTTGGCTACGCTTCAAGGTTTGATGGTGAGACTAAGGCTTGTGGACTTTTCATACATGACCGTGACACAGGTGCAATGCATGTGATTCCAACTCCTCAGAAAGGAGGCAAACACTTGGCTTATTTGTGCACTGAGTTTTGCAGGTTTATTACATGGTTGGGGCATAGCACAATTTCTTTGAAATGCGATCAGGAACCAGCTACGCTTTCTGTTTTGGAAGCTGTGCGTAAGACCTGTCGTGCCCTTGGAATCAAAACCCATGTTGAGACAGTTGCACCAGGATCTCATGCTTCAAATGGTGGAGCTGAAGTGACAGTCAAAGTTTTGAGGCAGAATGCCAACGTACTGATACAGCAACTTGAGCAAGGCTGTGGAATCTCGGATGTGATTGGGTGTCATCACCCACTATATCAATGGAGTCTTCTTCACAGTGCATGGGTTCACAACAGATTTGTTGTGCGCCAAGGCCTGGCCCCATACGAGATTTGCTCTGGCCGTTCCTACAATGGCAGACTTGCGCTTTTTGGTGAGAGTGTGCTTGGCTTTCTGAAGGTGTCTACAAAAGGCGCCCCTCAATGGACGAAGGGTGTTTGGCTTGGAAAGACTAGCTCAAATGATGTTCATATAATAGCTGTGCCAGGTCATCCAAGACTGTTTGTCACTCGAAGTGTGCGGAGGTTTCCAAAACCTTGGGATGGTGAAATGGTGGCCAACATGGAGGCGACCCCATGGCAGTTTGGCTATGCGTCGCTTGGCTCTCAGCTTGTTTTGGCAAAAAGAATATCATCCCCAGCACCTTTGTCTTTACCACCAGTTCCACCACGTGATCTTGATGCAGAGGCTGTCATGGGAGTTCCACCTATAGTCCTGATGAACATGCTGACGACGATGTTGGCCCAGTCCCTGCCACACCAGCCATGCCACGTGTTTTAGCTCCTCCTTCTACAAGTGTTTCTGTTCCTGCAAGGCGTGAACCTTATGATGACATGGAGGTGTCAGCTGAGGCGGGGATCACTGCAGAACATGGTACAAGTGCACCTGTGACTCCACCAGTTGAAGGAGCTACTAGCTCAACAGTTTCTGCAGGCGGTGCTGCAGATGTTTCTGTTCATGGAGCACAAGTGCACCAAAGAGATGATTTAGACGAAGGTGGTGACAGCAGGCCATCTAAGCAGCCAAGACTTTTACGCTTTTGTGAACATGAGGAAGATAGTCATGTAACCCATTTCGAGCCTGATGAGTTGGATGCACTAGAGGTGTATGAATATGAGTTGGACGATGATGAGGACGACAGTGAAGAGCCTCAGCTTAGCTCTTCAACTTGCAGTGATGATGTTCTGAAGCTTTTGACTGTGCCCTTTACGACTTTAGAGCCTGACATTAGCGGTGAACAACTCCTCCGACTTGACATGCTTGCTGACAGGGTGGAGATCGAGCGTTTGAAAAGCATGCAGGTTCTTCTACCTGTGGAGACCTATGACTGCAAAGGTCAGACCCCCAAACGTTTGACCACTCGAATGGTTAGAACTTGGAGAGACAAACATATACAAGGTCAACATGTGTGGCTTCGAAGGTCACGATACGTGGCACGGGAGTTTGCTTGGCTTTCACCAGATCGCCAAGATCTGTTTTCTCCAGCGAGTTCAGTCCTCACAGTTCGTCTTCTCCCAACACTATATATGAAATGGAAGCTCTCCAACTATATACTATGTGCCATAGATATAGCAGACGCTTTCCTGATGGTTGAACAGAAAGAGCTTACTCAGGTTACTTGCGAAGATGCTGCAGGTCAAACAACAGAGTTTATGCTGGGCAGAGTGTTGCCTGGACAAAGGAATGGATCTCAGCTTTGGCATGAATGTTTCAGCAATTTGCTGAAGTCAGAACTTGGCTTTGCTGAATGCGAAGCCTACCCTTGCTTGTTGAGGACAGGTGGATCCGAATGTTTGCTGATGCTTCACGTGGACGATGTCCTGTGCCTCAGCAACAAAGACTACTTGGAGTGTGTCTTGCTGCCTGCGTTGAAAGCAAAGTTTAAGATCTCCTGTGAGAAGGTTGAGAACCCGGGAGATGAATTGACCTTCTTGAAGAGGAGGCACATGCTTTTGTCTGAGAACGAGTTGGCTGTGCAAAGCCATCCAAAGCACTTGGAACGTTTGTTTGACTTGATGCACATCAACAGAAACCTCAAGCCCAAAAGAACGCCAGGCCATCCTATGTTGGATGAACCAGATGATACTGCAGAGCTTGGACCTAGTGATGCGAGCACATACAGGTCTTGCGTGGGAGTGCTGCTATACATTGCAGCTGACTATGTTGAGTGCCAATATACAATTCGAGGTTTGTCTCAATGTATGGCCAAACCAACTGTCAGAGCCCTTGCATGTTTGCGGCATTTGTGTATGTACTTGCTTGGATGCATTGACCATTGCATCATGCTTTCGTACAAGGCCCACCATGGGCTACTGCACTACAATGAGTTGGACTACACCTTGGAGGTGTATTCAGACAGCGATTGGGCTAAGCACAAAACCACAAGGAGAAGTGTTTCAGCAGGATGTTTGTTTTTGTTTGGCAACCTTCTTTACTCCACCTCCAGGAGTCAGAAAGCTTTGGCATTGAGTTCGGCTGAAGCCGAGATTTACTCTGCTGCAGGTGCTTGCTGCGATGGAGTGTTGATGTTCTACTGCCTTTCATTTGCAATTGGACCAGAACTGGAGGTGCGGTTTCAACTTTGTCTTGACAACTCGGCTGCTCGAGCATTCTTTTGCCGCTCAGGCGTGGGACGCATCAGGCATATTAGCCTGAGAATTCTGTGGGTTCAGGCAAAGGTGAAAGAACAGTTTTTACATGTTGGACGAGTTGGCACACATGACAATCCTTCAGACATTGGTACAAAACGACTGACCAGAGAACGTATGTTATACCTCATGTACCTCTGTAAGATATACGACCTTTCCTCCTCAAGTTTTGTTGGCTCCAATGCTGCAGAGACTGTGAAACAGAAAGAAGTGATGAAACAAGGTGTCAAAGTGTTCACAAAACATGGAAGTTCTCCCCAAGAGTCAAAACGACTGATGAGAATCCTTTTGCTCAGCGCCTTGAGCCTCCCTGAATCGATGGCTATGGAGTTCAATGTCAGCACCAGTTCTTCCACCACTGCTTCGATGTTTTGGTGGCAGCTTCTTTGCATGGTGTTGATGACTGCTCTTTGCATTGCGCTTGGATGGATCTTCTACTTGCAGTGGCAGATCAATGCTTTGCAAGGCAAGTGCTCTAAGCTTTCGATCGACACCAAGCTCTACAAGGTGCTTGACTTGTTAAAAGGGTATAAAGACAAAATGTTAGGAAAACATGAGAGTGGGGAAGAAGAAAATCAAGAGAGTGACCCAATTGTTGAAAACCCTGACACGACGAGTGATGTCCATACCATGGCTTCTGGAGATGCTACTCGTGGCCTTGATCCTCAGACTGTTCAGCTGATGCGTGACACCAACTCTGTTTTGCGTGCCCGATATGATCGACTTGAAGCCCTTTATGAAGAAGCTGAAATTGTCCAAGATGAGGACGCCATGTACACCCTCCAGAACCAGATGGACGAAGTCATGCAATTGATGTATGACATTTGAGTTTTTTAGCAAAAGAATCCATGCCCTTTGCTTGTGACATTAGAAGAATGTCTCATGGATTCGAACCAAAACTTTGGAAAACAACATTGGTCAAATGACCATGTTGAGGCGGGGTGAACAAAGTTTACCCAACCATACATGTGTCAATACATACATGTACTTGCTGTCATTTTGGTGTTGCATAGCATAGCCATTGAAACCTTTGGCAGCTTGTCAGTTCATGTGCAAAGACATATACGTTGAGGCGTTTCTTGATCGAGCAAAATCAGCAGTTCTGCACTGTGGCTTCTTCGGCCCTGGGCAGCAACTGCAAGGATAAAACAAGGTCCGGACTGGGCTTTTAAATGCAGAAATTATTTCCTCCAGCGTGTGCGCGCACATCCATAAATCCAAAAATCTCCCCCGGACGTAGTCCGGGTTCTTCAAAAAAAACAGCCATGCGGCAACCATCACGCCAAAGAATCTTTCCAACCCCCCATCCCCCTGATCCCCCTGATTCAATGTTGTTGCATAGCTTTGCCTGGCACAGCCTTCAAAAAAAATAGCCATTTCCGTTCGGATGCCGGCATGGTCCGGTCAACAACATTGATTGCGGGGGCGCGGGGGCATCCAGGGTGATGTGACAACATATAAGAGGATGGCTGTTTTTTTGAAGAACCCGGTATGTATTAAAAAACATATATTGATTTAGTGTATGAACACTTGGTTTTTTCCTAGTACGGGAAAAATACACAACATGAAGGGTTTTCAGAAACATCTATATTGGAAACCACAATTTGGTGTAAACATGGGCACAAAAACAATCAAAAACGATGTTGTGCAGTTTGTGATTTGTCTGACATTGCCGATGTGTACCATGGTTTGAGGTTTCCGGAGAGTTTTGCGGGCTCGACCGCTACTTCTTCAGCTCGTGGCCTGTACACCTCCAGCTGCACACCTGGCCAGTCTTTATCCTTTTCTTGGTACGTTTGTGAAGACAATTTCACTCCATAGAACCTAGCATGGATGTGCAGTACAAATGCATATCATTTGATGTCAGTACAGTTTGGCATGGAAACATTTCATGTCATGTCAGTTGTCATACATGTCCAATTTCATGTATATACTATGGATGAATCCGTAGGCGTTTTTGTGCGAGGATCAAAAGGGCGCTGCCAATCATGGTAGCGGAGCCCTAAAGGTCAAAAGGACCTAGGGCATCCACGGGACCGTTCAGACTTGGCTCGTTAGCCAGTCTTTGCTTGGCTCTTTAGCCACCTGTTGCCATGGCTGGCACTACGGTTTCTGCAGATGATTTGGGAGCTTTGATTCAGGCAGCCACCGAAGCTGCAAATGCTGCAGCTGAAGCCACAAAGGCCTTGAAGGCCCAGCAATCTTCGAGATCAAGCTTCCAGGAAGCATCAAAAGTTGTTCGTCTTCCTGAACCTTTTGGTAGTGAAAACCATGAGGACGACTTGGCACGATGGCAGGACTTTCAAGTGAATTTTCGAGCTTGGTTGTACTATGGGAACCCTTTGTTTGAACAAGATCTACATAGAACTGAGCTGCATGGTGCAAATCCCATTCCTGCTGTTTCTGGTGAACCTGATGAGGTGCAACAGCGATGCAAACAATTGTACAGTATCTTGACAGGTCTTCTTCGAGGAAAACCTCTTCGACTGCTTCGACAGGTGACAGAGCGAAACGGCTTTGAAGTTTGGAGACAGTTGATTCAGTTGTACCTGCCCAAGACGAAATCTAGGTCCATATCGCTGTTGTCAGCCCTCATGAACATCCCCAACTTCACCACCAAGGACCGGACACTTTTGGATCAGATTCTTGGTCTTGAGCGTTTACGCTCTGAGTATGTGCGTGCCTCTGGAACTGACTTGGATGACAACATAATGTTGAGTGTGCTGGTTCGAGCTCTTCCCAAAGGGATACAACAGCACATCCAGCTGCAGATGAGTGAGAATTCAACTTACAGCCAAATCAGAGACCTGGTGCTTAGCTACGAGACCGTTACAACAACATGGAGCCCTGGAAAGATCCACAATGAGCTTGGCATTTTGCCACAACAACATCCTGTTCAGCCTTCTTACACTGGCGTTGCTCCAATGGAGATAGATCGCTTTGAGAAAGGAGGCAAGAAGGGAAAGTCAAAAGGTAAGTCCAAAGGAAAAGATACCTCCAAAGGGAAGTCCAAAGGTAAGAACGATAAGGGTAAAGGAAAAGGTACTGGCAAAGATACCTCAAAACGTGTTGCAACCCAGAATGATCAATGTTTGCATTGCGGCAAGTATGGTCACTTTAAAAGGGACTGTTGGAAGTTGAATGGAAAACCTGGTGCTTCTAGAGTGAACCAAGTCTCAGACGAGACCCAGAGCGTTGCTGGCAGTGCTGCTCCTTCGACAGCTTCGACCTCTTTGCCTTCAAGTGCTAGTGCTGTGCGTCTCTTTAGCGCTATGGCCTCACCTGTGATCGAAGAGCTTTGCAGTGAAGATTCTGACTTTGAATTGCGCGACCTCACTGCTTATGACACTGGTGGCAACATCAACATGGTTTCACATGCTGAAGTTTCATTTGATGACAACCTTTGCATGGCCGACACAGCATACATGGAGCGTTTTGTGCACTTTGATATTTCATATAGTGATGATGATGATTCATGGACTGTTTGCAATTCACCCAGCTTCGACTTGCTTTCCAGTGATGTTTGCATTTCTGATGAAGTGGACTGCATTCGAGCAATTGGGTCTACCAGCCCTACGCCTGTGGAGGTGGTGCTGGACTCTGGTGCTGATGGCTCGGTTTTACCACTTGAATATGCCCACATTGGTTTGCACGATGAAAGTTTTCACAAGGACTCTGCATATGTTGATGCCCAAGGTAAGCCAATAAATGTGCGGGGAGCTAGGATTGCTGAAGTCCAACTAGGATCAGTGCGTTTCAAAGAGCGTTTCATTATTGCTGCTGTCACTTCACCACTCATTTCAATGGGTAGACTGTTGAAGGATGGATGGTGTTTGGAAAACAATGGTGGTACTATGACACTTGTGAGAGCTGGCAGGAGTATACCAGTTCATTTCAAACGAAACTCACTTTGTGCACATGGTAGCATTAGGATGCTGAATGTTGTGGACGATTCTTCAACGCCCACTGTCCAAGAGCGCAAGGAACACGTCAGAGCCCTTGCGTTGAGTGAACCACTTTCAAGTCTTGGTCGAGGTTGGATTCAACTTTCTGAAAATGTTTATGCACTGCGTAGTATCTCACCTCAACATGTTGATACAACTTTTTGCGTGAGTGATGCACTATTATGGTTGCGTACAACATTGGTCAAGCATGATGATGATACATGGCACTTGGATGAGTTTTGTGAAAATATTTCAGAAATGGACTCACGAGTTAGTCCAATTGAGTCTGCAAAGAAAGTTGTGGAGGTGATCACGATTGCCCACACGGAGTTTGTTCCACCTGAGGCCCTTGGTTTTTCAGTTTATGATGATGCGGTTGTACCTGCACTTTCAAGTTCTTTTCGTGCTTCAGCTTCATCCAGTTCAGCTCCATCTTCATCTGCGCCCAGGCCTGCAGCTGATGCCAGTGCAGCGCCTGACCCTGTTCCTGCTGCCGCTGATGAACAAGAACTGCCAGTGGCTGATAGAGAAGTTGGTGTAGAAGTTAGAGAAGTTTTGATAGATGGAGTGAAGCTGGACAGCAATTCATCGTTGAACACTTTGAGAGGTGCATGCGACGCCCTTGGACTTTCGAAGGGAGGAGGCAAGGTCAAACTATTGCAAAGACTTTGGGAACACTTGCAAGCTCAAGAACTTATTGCAGCTCACTCTGCAGAACGCAACTTGCAAGGTGAGCAGATGAGACCAGCTATAGGCCAACCAGTTCCTGCTGAACCAACGGAAACGCAACGTGCCCAGCACAATTTGGTGCACTACCCATATGCTGCATGGTGTGAACTCTGTGTTGCAAATCATGCCAGGCAAGATGGACATGAACCTCAACCACATGTCGACTCAGGTCACAGTTGTATTTCTTTCGACTTTGGCTATGCTGCACGAAACGATGATGATGACAAAATTTGTGCACTTTTCTTGCATGACAGGCACACTGGTGCCATGCATACGGTGCCTACACCCCAGAAAGGTGGACGTTGGCTCAACCACCTATGCACGGAGTTTTGCAGGTTCATACTTTGGCTTGGTCATGAAACAATTTCACTGAAGTGCGATCAGGAGCCTTCGACTTTGTCTTTGCTGGAGGCCGTGAGGAAAACCTGTAGGTGCTTGGGAGTCAAAACAATTGTTGAAACTGTTGCCCCTGGCAGCCATGCTTCAAACGGAGCGGCCGAAGTCACAGTGAAGCTGCTTCGACGTCAGGCCAATCTGCTGATACAGCAACTGGAACGTGGCTGTGGAATCCCAGAAGGTACAATTGGATGTCAACACCCTTTGTATTCATGGTCACTTCTTCATGCGGCATGGTTGCATAACAGGTACGTTGTGAAACAGGGACACACTGCTTATGAACTTTGTGCAGATAGAACCTACAGTGGTCGAGTAGCCATGTTTGGTGAATGTGTCTTAGGATACCTACGACAGTCAGCCAAAGGAGCCCCACAATGGACGAAAGGCATTTGGCTTGGGAAAACAATCAACAATGATGTCAACATCGTTGCAGTTCCTGGCAACAACCAACTGTTTGTGACACGTAGTATCAGAAGGTTTCCAAATGCGTGGAATGGTGAGATGATGAGTCAGGTGGAGACCTGCCCTTGGCAATTTTCATATGCCTCTTTAGGTTCTCAGTTGATTTTGGCCAAGAGGATTGCTCCACCAACACCAGCCCCTTTTGTTTCAGCTCCTCTCAGGGATGAAGATGCAGAAGCAGTTAGAAATGTGCCGCCCACTCCAGTTGAGGCGCCGCACAAACCTGTTGTTTTGCCTGCTCCAGTTTCTGGCGTACCAGCTTTGGAAGGTGATGCGTTGGATGAGACTATGGGACAAGCTGCTGAGGCGGGGTCCCTTCCAAGTGCAGTTGGACTGCAAGTTCCTTCGACTCCATTGGATGGAGCAACACATGCTGCAGGCAGTGCTTTGGAAGCACCTTCGAGAGGCATGGACACTTCTTCAGGTGTCGTGCACCCACTTGAGACTGCATCGGAAGAGTCTGAGAGACCTTCAAAACAAGCTAGAATACTAGCTATCTTTGAGCATGAGGATGCTGAGCACCCCACAACATTTGATGATTGTGAGGTTGATGAGTTGGAAGCCTATGACTTTTCGTTGGACGAAGAGCTGAACAACAAAAGTGATGATGTCAGTGATGCTGCTTTGTTGAAACAACTTTGCTTTCCTTACTCCACTGCTGAACCTCAGCTTAGTGAAAGTGAACTACTTCGAATTGACACCATGGCCGATCACCTTGAAATCTCCAGGTTGAAATCAATGGGAGTCTTACTTCCTGCCGACGGCTATGACTACAAAGGTCAAGCACCCAAAAGACTGACAACAAGGATGGTGAGAGCTTGGAGAGATAAACATATAGATGGACAAAGAGTTTGGCTACGTCGATCGAGATACGTAGCACGTGAGTTTGCTTGGTTAAGTCCAGATAGACAAGATTTGTTTTCACCAGCATCTTCAGTGATCACAACAAGGTTACTGCCTACGCTCTTCATGAAGTGGAAGACTGATGGCTATGTGCTATGCTCAATAGATGTTGGTGATGCTTTTCTAATGGTTCCTCAAGAAGAACTCACACAGGTTACATGCGTTGATGCTTCAGGTGCCACCATGGAGTTTGTCCTCGGCCGTGTGCTTCCAGGCCAGAGGAATGGGTCACAGATGTGGCACGATGCTTTTAGCAGTTTCTTGCGTGACGAGCTGAAGATCACCCCTTGTGATGCATACCCCTGCCTACTTCGAGCTGAAAACTCAGAATGCGTCTTGCTGCTGCATGTCGATGATGTTCTTTGCTTGGTGAAAGAGAACTGCCTGAACAACACGTTGGTACCAGCCTTGCGTGCCAAGTACAAGATATCGTTGGATGTAGTTTGCAACGAGGGTGATGAACTTACGTTCTTGAAAAGGAAACATGTGATGGTCAGCCCAAACCAGCTAGCCATACAAAGCCACCCGAAACACCTTAAAAAACTGTTTGAGCTTTTGAAGATCAAACGCAGCCTGATGCCAAAGAAGACACCTGGCCACCCACTGTTGGATGAACCCGACAACTCCAAAGAGTTGGATGCCCAATATGCAAAGATATATAGATCATGTATTGGTATTCTTTTGTATATCTCCAGTGACTACATCGAATGTCAATACAGCATACGTGCGTTGTCGCAGTCGATGTCAAAGCCCACAGTGAACTCGTTTGCATGCTTGCGACACTTGTGTATGTACTTGTTGGGATGCATGGAAAATTGTCTTATTTTGACTTACAAAGGTCACCATGGACTTTTGCACTACACCCCTGAGGACTACAGGTTGGAAGTCTTTTCAGACAGTGATTGAGCGAAACACCGCTCAACCAGGAAATCAGTTTCTTCTGGATTCATATTCCTATTTGGGAACTTACTGTATTCAAGTTCACGATCACAGAAAGCGATAGCACTCTCTTCAGCAGAAGCTGAAATTTATGCAGCAACTAGCGCATGCTGCGATGGTGTACTGTTGGAATACTGCCTGTGTTTCATTGTTGGAGGAGAGAACAAAGTGGTCACCTTCATCAAGATGGACAACTCAGCAGGCAGATCCTTCTTTTTACGTTCTGGAGTGGGACGTATTCGTCATATCAGTGTTCGTGTTTTGTGGATGCAGCAAAGAGTGAAAGAGAAAGGTTTAATTCCTTCAAAAGTTCCCAGCCGTGAGAACCCTGCAGACTTGGGGACCAAACGGTTAGCAAAGGATAGGATGGAATACCTTATGTGTTTATGCAAAGTATACAACATGGACACCTCTGAGTTTGTTGGCATGAATGCCTATGACAAGATACAAGAACAGGACAACATGAAGGCCAGTATTCGACTTCTTAAAGAACAAGGATATAGCGCCCCCAAACAACTTCTGAGAATCCTCCTTCTCGCCTTGAGTCCTTCGGAAATGGCTATGGCAATCTCTACTGATGCAATTTCAGCTGACCTCAGCCCGAGCTCAAGCTTCATGGACTACAAGAATGTGATGATTGCAACCCTGCTTACGCTGCTCTGTGGTGCATTGGCTGTTTGCTTCTACTTGCGCTTTGCACTGGGAGTTGCGAGAGGCGAGACCTTCGCCAAAGGCATGGACCAAAAGTTGCATCAAGTTTTGGATATACTTGAGTATAAAATGGGTTGGGGAATATATGAAGGAAAAGCTGAAACCCTGCAAGAGAAACGTCGCCGTTATTTGGACAGTGAGATGTGTGAAGTTTCAGACGACGAGTTCTGGCGTCACATCCACTATGGACCACCTCTTGAAGATGAGCATGATCACCCAGAAGGTGAGCAATCTGAGTCTCTGCAGTCTGATGACCCTTCAGTTCATCTTTCTGCTCTACCACCTGCAATGCTACAAGCTATGAGAGAAACCAATAGCGTGTTGAGAACCAGGATCGAAAGACTGGAATGTGAATGGGAAGATGCCCAGATTCACAACAATAGCTTGCTCATGGCCCAATTGGAAGGCCAAATTCGAGAGGCCCATGCAATGATGTACTCAGACGTCAATGAGACTTAGAGTCTTGGAAATGTTGCATAGAGAATTTTTGAAAATGAAATGGACAGGAAATCCAATGCCCATTTGCTGTACAGGCTTCGATGACAGCCTGATTGGATTTTAAAACGAAAGTTCAGTTGAAATCCATAGGAATCCAACTGAGGCGGGGTGAAGACAATTTCACTCCATAGAACCTAGCATGGATGTGCAGTACAAATGCATATCATTTGATGTCAGTACAGTTTGGCATGGAAACATTTCATGTCATGTCAGTTGTCATACATGTCCAATTTCATGTATATACTATGGATGAATCCGTAGGCGTTTTTGTGCGAGGATCAAAAGGGCGCTGCCAATCAGTTTGGTATGTTTGGTATGTGCTAAAAAAAATGCGAAAACAGAATGATGAGGGACAAAGTAGCACAAAGTTGGACAAAGGACATCGAAGAACTTAGAACCAAATGTTTCCTCGGTTGGGAATTGATCACCAAAAGACTAGGAAAGTTAACGGAAACTACTGGAAAGTTGTGTTAGAGAAGCGTCCAACCGGGGCAATTGTCAGTTGATTGCACATTGAGATGTTGTAAATGCCAGGTAACTTTGTGTATGGGAGGTTTGTTTATCAGACCTGTTCTCAGTGAAATTCGAGCACGATCACTGCCGAATTCTACATGTTTAGTGCCCGCTTCTACACATATTTGTCAAGTGCCGTGTATGTGAGGCCAAAGACTGTTGAAGGACTTGATGAAGCAGAATGGTACGACACCACCATTTCAGATTGCTGTGCATTGCATCTGTCGATAGGGTACCATGGCAAGGATTGCAGTGACAGTTGAGCATACTTGGCATGTTGAATGCCACGTTTTACTGCATACTTGTCCTATTTTGTGTCAAATCTGCCGCTGTTTCATCAAGCTATATCAAGCTTTCGGGTAGCAAATCCGTCGAATTCTTCGGCCTTCTGTGCTAACCCCATCGGAAAAAGGCTCGATGCTGAAGCTCCTGTAGAGATGGGCGATTTGCGACGCAAAGATATTCCACGTCCACTGCACTCCCACGACTCCATGAAGTTCCATGAAGCTTGCTGTATGCAGAATTCGATTTCTGATCTCCGCGAGGCATGGTCAACGAATCCCTGAGCAGCGTGGGACCAAAGTCATCACAATTAGACGTAGAAACACAGACGTTTTTTTACCAATGCTTTGTACACTGTCTTCAACCCCTTATTGGCACACAAAATGCACAGAGATGTTCTGTTTATTTTGAAATGTTGAAAATTCATTTGGAACACTAAAAAGATTGAATGCATGTGAATCATCATCGGAATCATGTGTGAATCCCATTGAAACCAAACCGCTACTGAAGGTAGGGTGTCGACTTTACTTTGTTTGCCATTGCTTGTACTTTTGGGCTCTTTGGGGCCATTTTTGGTATTCTTTCTTTCACACTGCCACACTGTTCTTGTTTGGACACTAAGTTGGCCCAACAGGCTCAAGAAAGAGCTTGGACATGCTATTAGACATGCTATTAGACATGCTATTGGACGTGCTATTACTTCGATTACTTCACCTTAGTTTGATTAGACGTGTTTAGTCTATTTCATGCGTGACCAGACCAGATCAATCAATCCTAACTTGACCTGCTACACTTGCTACATTTTACATCATTTTACTAGTACTTTGTATTATACTTTGTATTATACTTTGTACATTCCAGTTTTTTTGGTGTGCCATCTTCTTTCAACATCTTTCAACAGCAACTATCAAGCTCAACTTCCTGAAATTGTGACAAATGTGTTGCACATTCTGAAAATTTCTGAAAGCCCAGCACCTCAGCACCTCAAAAGAGCTCAGCATAACTGTCAGATCTCTTTGATTTGTTTCGCTCGTTGCCGTCGCCGACTGTAGCCGACTGTAGCCGACTGTAGCCCTGTGTGACAACTTCGCAGGCACGGTGTGGTCTGCACTTTGGATGTCTAGATTAGCAAGCGTACTTCAATCCCAAGAACGCCTAGCGCTTCAAGATGTTTGATACCATGCAATGCCAAAATTTGGGATATTTTGGGTAGCAGCTGTGGCATTTTGAATCTTCGTGTACATCATACACTTCGAAATTTGGGAAGACGTATGGTGGCTGGACTCATGTGACAGCCCGACCAGGCTTGCATGTCAGAGCCGCTGGATGTGGTGCTGCCTAAGCAACTTGGCCTTCATTCGCGTTGCTCCAAGTCCTTGGGTATCCTAGGGAATCCAAGAATCGGAGGGGAGAAACACAAACAACAAAGATCAACAAAGAACATAGCGCGCAAAGTGCAAAGTGTTTTTTTGGCGTTTAGACATGTTTAGACCAGGGCTTAGACCAGCTCGGGCCTGGAGAACAGATCACCTCCTGCTCCACCAATATCTTCGTACTGCAGGTGGGGCTCATTGTGCGAGGCTTCAATCATGGGAGCAAATAGAGATAGATCAGGCAGATGCGGCAGATGAGGCAGATACATAGACAAGTGGGTGGGGCGGTGGGGCACTGCGGCACTGAGGAAAGACTTCACCTATGTTGCGGGGAAGACAGACAGGCCGTGGGAGCACTTCACTGGCAGATGGGAGGCCAGGTGGCTTTCTTGCACGATCTTGGGTTGTGTTACCTTGTGTTACCTTGCGTTACCTTGTTCGCCGTGGAAAGCCGTTCCCAGAAAAATCAATAGGCGGTTTTTTGTTGCTGGAGTGCTATAATTACGTGCTATTCTGCTAGGCGATCAAACCGATCTTGGCAGAAATGCTTGCTGCATCCAGCAAAACAAGGCCATGCAGGACATGGGAATTGCGAGCAATCTGTCACAACACGTCACAACACGTCACAACACGTCACAACAGGTCACAACACGTCAAACGACCAAGTCAGACAACTTAGAGACAGACGACTCAGACGACTCAGACGACTCAAACGACTCAGACGACTCAGACGACTTGCCGCAGCTTCGTCGAAATCTGGACCTGCCTGACCTTGCTGAACTTGCTGATATTGTTGACATTGCACTCATTATACCTTTCCAATGCTTTTCAGTGACTGTGATTTATGTGCGCATGGTGCCACGCGATGCCACATGATGCCGCGTTGCTCAGAATGGCGGGATTTTTGTCTGACCCGAGTCTGGGGCCTGTCCTGCTCTCAACTGTGTGAAGTCATTCGAGCAGTGAGAGTGATGTGAGAATGAGAGAGTGATGTGGAAGGCACATGAAGACACATCATTGTGTGGGCAGAGAGTCGAACCATTTCGATTTGCTTTGCTTTTGTACCCGATTGTTGCTTCAGCTTGTGTGGGAAGTAAGAATATGTAATGTCGTTAATTTGTGTTCTTTCTGGACGGATCCCTGGATGTTAATTCACAGTCACAGTATGTCACAGTAAAGTTTGCACCACTCAACCCCCATCTGCATTTGGTGCTAGAGGAAACATCCAATCTTTACCCAATGCTGATATATGCAGTGCATAAAGATCAGACCCCAGTTGTCCTGCGACCAAAACCTGAGTCAACACATTTGTCTCAACCTGATTCCTCTTGTGCGTTATGTCTCAACCGGGTGGAGTCAAGACGACAGCAGGGTCGGGGTATCCGTACACCTGCTTCGTCTGGGTGTAGCAATGAGCGCTCAATGCCAGGGAAAGGATTGCTTTGACATGTCTACACTGAAATGGTTTGGCTATGTTTGGCCATGTTTGGCTACTTTTGTGCAGTAAATAGTCATCCCTTTCCTAAGCCTAAGGTCAGTGCATGTGAGAACATCTCAGGCACTTTGCAAGTTGGCTGCATTCAGACATGACTCAGTTTAGACTGCGGCACTTTGAGAAAGATAGCTACGTCTGGGTACATCTACGCCGGGTACGTCCTTGACACCGCCGTGGCCAAGGCTCCAGCAATCTATGCTATGCAAGATATAGGCCCTACAGGCCCTTTGCCTCCAGAAAAATCAGATGTGGCGCTGGCATTGAAAGCAGCGCCAACAGCAAGGGGCCCAAGGAATTTCTGAAGTCAGGACCTGCACAGTCACTATGTCATATATTGAAAAGGGATGAAAAGGGGTGAACCCTTGGAATATTGGGAAGGTGGCAGCGAATGCTACGAAACACAGGAGGGAAGCTTACGACCCGTGATTGTGGGAATCCGATACATTCGGAGACCTGGAAGGGAGTGCTCAGCAGGTTCTTAGATGTTCTTAGGAGGTTCTCAGCGGTCTATCCTTTATGCCATGATTCCTGATGAGTCCTGTAGGGGTACCATCTGCTGCCACCACAACAGTCATATCCATCTGGGCTAGTTTAGTGGTCGGCATTTTCTTTTGTGGTGCCTCGTGTCGCCTCAGTCTATGCAACGAATATTTTTTTGAGCGAAGCAAATGGTGAATGAAGCGGAAGAATCGGAGCCAGGAGGATCTGACGAGACATCAAGCTAGCTTTTGGAGATTTTTGGAGTATTATATATATATATGAAATGTCTTGGAATGCTTTAGTCTTGATTTGCACAGCTTTCTTCGCTTTTAGCCTGGATTTCGGATTTGATGTTTTGGTGCGATCAAAGGCATTACTTTTGGCGCATCTGACACTCAGAGAAGCCATTGCAGAGGCAGAGGACTTGCATTAACTCGTTGAAGAAACCATACAGGTGTGATATGTAAACAAGTCTGTAAATAAGACTATATTTACAGACTTTGAAGCTCCGCTCTCCCCGCCGACTTGGCTCAAGTCGTCCGCCGACGACTTGAAGACCGCTACCAGCTCCTGTTCATGGAAAAGTGTTGCCGTGCGCTGCGCTTCTGATAAGGGGGAACTTTGAGAACGGCAAGACCGCTGAGACTGTCTATTACACGAAGGAATATTGAGGTTGAACCCATTCACAGGTTATCAGCCGTACGCTCACTCTGGGCGTGCAGTGGTCCCACAACTTTATCCTCAACCCCTACGGCATCCTGGTCCTCCTGCCCTACTACAAGTCGTGAGCTTGGAGCAAACGGAGGTGGACTGACAACAAGAAGATGTCGCAGAAGAACCAGTCAAGCAGCAACGACACAAGCTTTTCCTTCGGAGCAAATGCAGCTCCGGCCCAGGCAATCAACAACACGCCTGGATCCCAAGAGAGCGGTGGCGGCGGCACGATGTCCTACCGTGCTGCAGGAAGCATAGCATCAACAAGCAGCTTCACAGTGGTCAATCAAGCTGACGTAGTTCGAGGAGGAAGTGCCCGAAGAGCAACATCGGCAAGGTCACCTCGCGCTGCAAGATCTCGCATTGCAGAAGACGGCGGTGGCCGAAGCCCGTCGGGCGCGGCCACGCGGGAGGATGAGGCAGGTAAATCTACCACCTCATCCAAACGCAAGCCATCGACCAGCGCTACGAGGAATGAGAGCGAGGCACGTCTTCGACGTCAACTACAACACAATACCGAGAAGCTGGAGAGGAGCGAACGGGCAAGGACTGAACTGGAAAACAGACTAAGTCTCTATCAGGATGTTCTTGCACACCGTGACCAGATGATTAACAATATGGAAATCTATTCACATCAACATCATGAAGAATATCAAGAACATGTCAACTCCGAGATGGAATTCATGAGAGCTTCCCTCATCGATGCACACCATGTACTTGAAGAGCAGACGATCGCACTGGCTGAGGCGCATCTCCTGGACGAAGGTTCAACAATGAGGATCATCGAGCTGGAGAAGCGTGGTCAACTCGCTGAAGCAGGTGCGGCACACATTGTTCGGGAAAGTATTGAGATGAGGGAAAAGTATCTCACTGAACTAGAGAACGCATCACAACTCATTCGTCAACAACATGACACATCTGAAGCTATGACAATTCACTTTCGTCAAGATGGGCTACAACTGCGTGAAGCATGTACACAGTATGTCCAAGACAGGGAGAATGCGAGCAAGGAAGAAATGGAACAATTGAAACTGAAACTATCAGAGCAATCACATATGATGGCTGACAACAATGAGATGATCATGGAATATGGCCAACAAGCTGTTGCAGTACGTGATGAACAATTGGTAGAGATGCAATCAACCATCGACGAACTGGCCACCAGTTTGTCACACAAGGATAACCTCATTGCTATCAGGGATGATGCGAACCGTGATCACATTGTGAAGGTTCGTGACATGAAGAACATGATTCAGGAGAGAGAGGAAGAATACAACCGGAAGCACAACGAGCTCGAGGTGGAGATCAGAAGCCTCATGAGAATCAATGAGAACGAGAGTGCTACCCGGGAATGGTATACAAATCGATTCATTGATGAGAAGAACGAGTTCCGTCAGTTCAAGCATGATGAACTCAGTGCATTCAAGGACAGGGAGATCACCATCGAGCGCGTCAAGGACGAACTCATGGATGAGAACATGGCTTTGATTGAGTCTACCAACCAGTTGAGAACACGAGTTGCTGAACTTCTTGGCTCTCGATTCCATGCTGGTGGCGATGAAGACAATGCTAAGGTGAATGAAGAACTACGTGAAGAACTTCGCAAAGCCAACATGGAGATCAGTCGACTTCAAGAAGCAGTGGAAAGCAACCCGAAGCTCACTGAGGCACTCATCGACGCCGAAGAGGCAGAGGCAGATAGGTACAAGAAGCTCTATCAGTCGGCATGCTCTGAACGTGACCATGCGATTAGAATCTAAAGAACGATTCATTGAAACAATCACTCCACGATGCAAGACTGACAATGAGTACGGTGCCAGCATCATGGAGCAGAGTATCGACCAGAGCTACAATACCAGCTTCACCATCAGTGGTGCCTCCTACGACCCTGGTTCCGAGGACGACTGCACTTACTGGCAAAACTCCATCATTTGCAGTATCGATTTCAACACCTATGGGTACGCCTAAGGCATCCTCTACGACAAAGAATCATGATCCTGCTCTACCACCACCGCCATCACCTAGCATGAGCAATGCCATCAACAACCAGACCAACAGCGAGATCGATGATCTTCGTGAGAAGCTCCGTCGGTCTGAAGAACGAGCTCAACAGAACTACGACGAGATGAAAGAGTACCAGAGTTGGCTGGAACAAGCTGAAGAAGGGCAAGAATCTTTGAAGGACAGCAAAGCCCCTGAATTCGAGCCCGTTCCTGACAATCCTCCTGGACTTTGGGAACGGAAAGATGGCAAGGATGCTAGTGTTGCAAACAGTGATGCTGGTCAAGATGGCAAAGATTGGGTAACTAGGATTTCCAGGAAGGAGCACGAGAAGGTCACAGTTAAGCCATGGCCAAAATGCCAAGATCTTGATGTTTGGCGTTCCAACGTCGTGCAAGCCGTATGTGTTGCATCAGGTGATCCAGACACGGCTGCATGGAGAAGATGGCTATCTCCTGCCCTATTACCCAGTCCTGACTATGCTGAACTTGCCGATTCAGGAGAATTCCGTTTCCAGTCCATTGACTCCAAGTTGTCCATTGCCTTGCAGAACATGGTAGACTCCGCTGGCGAGACGGCATCAGAGGTCAAGGTTCGGATCAGACAGAGGAGTCAAGTTCTGGGAAAAGAAGGGAATTTCCTGATGGGCAGGGAGATATTGGCAATGGTGTTAGATCATTTCAGAACAACGTCTAAAGATGAAGTATTGTTCAATGCCAGCCACATCTACAAGTTACAGTATCGTGGTGACAAGGAGATGGATAAGTTCCTCCATGCTTGGATTGAGATCATTGCCAACATGAAGGCTGAGGACATTCCATCCGACAACACACTGCGTGATCATCTGCTGAGGAAGATCGATGGTTCCCAGGCATTGCACGTCGACCTCACGATCTTCAAGGGTAGGGACAATGATGACAAGAAGAAATCATATGGTGAACTTTTGGAGATAATGAGGAGGCACATAGCCCGTGCACGCGAAGATCGTAATATCGCGGCCAGGGACAAGTTTGCCACGGACTACACCAATCTTGGTAAGCCTTCTACCCCAGCTCCAAAGCCGACGGCTCCGGCACCTACGCCAAAGGATGGGAAGGGTGGAAAACCGAGTGCTCCAGCACCCAAGGGCAAGCCTGGGGCTCCTGTTCTACCTGCCGGCAATCCTAAGAGCCATGGCAAGGGGAAAGGCAAGGGTGGCAAAAGATCGAGATCACCTTCCACAAGAGATACATCGAAGACCTTTTGTCACTTCCACTTCAACAAGGGCAATTGCAAGCATGGTGACAAATGCCAATACAGTCACTCCCAATATCATTGGGACAAGAGGAAGGACAAAGGTGGCAAGGGCAAGAACAGCAGATCGGCTACTCCAAGAAGATCGCAGACCCCTGGTGGAAAGAAGGATCGACATTGCTATGGTTGGTTAAAGGGCGATTGTCAGAAAGGTGACAAATGTACCTTCAAACATGACCCAAGCATGAAAGGCAAGAGAGCGGCGCCTTCTACAAAGACGCCCGACGCCAAAGCTACTCCGGCATTGGTCCGTGAGTACGATGACGATTTCATCGTGAACGCAGTGCGTATCGAGAAGAAGAATAAGATGGATGTCAAGTTCAATGACAAGGTGGAAACCATCGTGTATGTGAAGCCTGACTTTGTGGAATGTTCCAGCAGGAAGCCAAAGAGAAACATGTCCAGAGCTCAGAAGAAGTCATTGACGTGCAGAACTACCAAAGAAATCATGGATGACCAACAATGGGTACTACAATCCAAGTTGGGAATGACAAGAGCACGGGCAATTGGCATACTGATGGACGACTATGGTGAATTTTCCGACGTTGATGAAGTACACATCATCCTGGGACCCAAGAATGATATCAAACTCAAGATCAACAACATTGATTTCTTGGGGAACAACTCACGAGCTGAGATATGCTATGAGGAAGTGATTCCTCATGTTCCAGGACAATATGGTCGTCGTGACAATGTCATGTGCATCACTATGCCGATCGAGCTCAAGGACCGGCGTTTCATCATGGACTCTGGCAGTGGTCATGATCTTATCTCATCTACGAGAGTGGATAGGATGGACATTGACACCTACCAGAGTGATCGAGTTAACTTCCACACTGCAAATGGCATCACATCAACAACCACGATGGTGGATTTGGACTTCGACACGTTCAATGATCCTGCAAGGGCTCATGTGTTGGAAGATACCCCATCTGTTTTGTCATTGGGAAAACGATGCATGGAGCAAGGCTACACCTTTGTATGGCCTAGCGGAAGAGAACCCTACATGATCAACTCCGAGGGTGGCAAGATCAAGATGGAAGTTCATGATCTCATCCCATATGTCTACCTTGGAGCAAAGGACTACAGGCCATCGTCAGACTACGAGGCCGAGTTAGTGATGAAAGTGTTGGGTCTCAATGGCAATAACCATGCATCAAGGACAATCTATCTTGATGGTGAAAGTGGTGATGAAATGTCCGAATCAGATGATGGAGTCGGTACGTACGTCGACGGACCAACAAAGTCTCTGAGGAAGACGAGAAAGAAGAAGCGTTCCAAACGAAAGACGACTCGGGTGGCAGCTGGTGAAGAATTCGATGATGATGACTATGAACAGTCCATCCGCGAAGAAGATCCAGAAGATGATGAAGTTCATGTTGATGAAGTTCCTGGTGCGGATGAAGACAAAGAAGATGATGACGATCGGGTACCAGCAGCTGATGACTTTCCAGAAGTCGATCAATCCGATGAAGATGAAATTGGTGTTGAACATGGACCACATGAAGAAGAAGATGATGAGGATGATATCGATGTTGACGATCCTGATGGAGGAGTACGTCTGTCTAAGAGAGGTACGTTGAAACATGAAGCTCGTACTCTTGAACATCTTCTGACACATCGATACAAGAACCCATACTGCAACTCTTGCGTAAGGGCCAAGATGAAGCATCATAAGACCTACAGAGGTGCATTTCGCCGAAAGCTCACAAAGTTCGGCGACCTCATCACCTTCGACTTCATGGATACTCGCAAGACGACCAAGTTGGGCTATGACACGGTCAAAGAGATTCTTGTCATTCCAGACAGGTATACCGGCATCATTCAGAGTTACCCTTCTCCAACCAAGAACACTGAGGATGTTGTGAGAGCAGTCAAGTACTTTATGGGAAGACGAACGATCAGGGAAGCCTACTCCGACAAAGCCAGACAGTTTGTCAAGGGCATGGAGGCTCTTAAGATTCCCTTTGGCCATGCTCTGCCGGGAAGACCTTCAACAAACTCTCTTGCCGAGCGCAACAATCAGTTCGTCATTGCGACTACTACCACATGCTTACTCGAGGCTGGACTACCAGCATGTTTCTGGAAGTTTGCCATACGATGTGTATGTCATCTACTCAATGTGGAACCTGGTGAAGATGATGTGAGTGCTTGGTGTAAGCTCCATGGCGCCGAGTTCAAGGGCGACAAGATCCCATTTGGTGCATTGGTTTACTTCAAACCGAGTGGAGCCAGAGCCAATGAACAAGCTCACAAGTTTGATCCCAAGGGTATCCCTGGTGTCTTTGCAGGCTATGAAATAGCTCCAGGAGTCAATTGGCGAAGGCAATATATGGCATGGGCATGGTCTGACATGACGAAGCAGAACTATTCGTTCAATGCTAAGACAATCATCGACAAGCTACGCCATCCACATCTCACTGAGAAGATCGAAGTGCACTTACCATTGACGTTCCCATGCAAGGACTTCTATGAGAAGGTGAACACCACATTGGAAGGGTTAGCAGTGAAAGATCGTCTTGAAGGATCGCCAGATTTCCTTGAAGATCAGCAAGACGATGATGATGATGATGGAGACGACGATGATGAAGGCGATGGTGATGACAAACCCAAGAAGAGCAAGATCACCAATCGAGTTGAACATCAGGAAGCAGAGTTTCATCGCATGATGGAGGAAATGGACATCAAACTCGACAAAGAGAAAGCTGATGATGTAGAAGTCGTTGATGGTCCTCCTCTACCTCCCCCTGATGGTGAACCTCCTTATGATGGGCCTGAACATCACCCTATGGGCAAACCTGGTGACGGCATCATCTACCTCAGCGACATTGGCGAGCACGTCAAGCTCGACAAACGTGGACGACCTTATCGTGTTGGTCCAGATGGTCGCAAAGAAGTACGAGGATCACCAAGGCCGAAGAGTAGTTACAGTCCTGAAGAATGGAGAGCATTATCTGCTAAGGAGAGAGATGTCATCATTCGTCGTGGAAAACTTGAAGAAGAAGCTGAGAAGCTCAAGGAGATCAAGTTGAAAAAGGAGAAAGACAAGAAGGCCAAAGCCGAGATCTCCGAGAAGAAGAAACATGACTCAAGTTCTTCCAAAGATCCAGCCAAAGATGAAAGTCGAAAGAAGAAGAAAAAGGATAATAAGAAGTCAAAGGAAAGCTCAGGCAAAGATGGTGGAAAGGACGCTGCTGTCAATGTGGGGACGCTCCGAGGAGAGTGGGAACGTATATCTACGCCCCACGATCCGATGACGAGACCGATCCACAATCGAGGTCGCAACCCATGGGAACGTTCGCCGACGCCCCATGGAGCGAGTGATCTCGATGACATCAAGAAGCGTGATGCCACATCTCCATCAGCGCCCAGCGAAACGAGCACAAACGTCCCAAGTGATGATGATGGTCAAGAGTTCTTGAACGAATGGGACGAATGGTCTGAACATGAAGTTGGAAATGGACCAAGAGCTCACTGGGAAGATGTTCACTATGACTTCAATACCGGGAAAGTCACAGCACCTGCTAATGTTGCACCAGCGACTCCTACCTCAACAGACTCCAACGGCAAGTCCAAGGTCAACCACTTCGTGAGTTCAGTTCCTTGTATGCCTTGTGTTCATCAAGACCTTGAACATCGTGAGAAGTTCGGTCAAACTGATGTGAGGTTTGGGAAGTTGTTCAATGCGATGGTCTCACGTCCTGTTGGTCGTAAAGAGATGATGGAAGACCCGGACGCCAAGGCTTCTATGAGGAATGAGTGGTTGGGACAGCATAAGCAGGGAGTGTATGACTTCTCCGTTATTCGTGAATATGATGATGTTGTTGCAGAGGCAAAACGTGAAAAGAAAGAAATCCACATGGCACGAGTTCACGGCATTTGTGTCGAGAAGAACTACCAGCTACCAAAGGGGAGCCCTGGACGTAAGTTCAAAGGGAGAGGCGTTCTACTTGGAAATCAAGTTAAGAACCAGCACTGGGAAGCCGCGTTCTTTCAGGACCTCGGCAATTCTCCAGCGACATTTGAAGCCTCCCGATGGGCAGATTTCTATGGTTGCATCCCCGGTCACAATGTGAAGTTAGCAGATGCTATTCAAGCTTATATTCAAGCGAGGCTTACGGGACCTCCTTGTTGGGTCGAACTCCCTGAAGATGCATGGCCGGACGACGTTGACATCCGGAAGTTCAGAAGACCGGTAGTGCGACTTGTCAAAGCACTTTATGGTCACCCTGATGCGGGCACAATGTGGGAACAACATTGTGACAAACATGTCCGTGAAGTTGGTTTTATGCCAGTAGGGGAGGAATGGCCATCAATGTACTTCCATAAGGAACTCAAACTTTTGTTAGTCATCTATGTGGATGATCTAAAGTTAGCTGGACCAGCGCAGAACCTCACCAAAGGTTGGGAAATGTTAAGGTCTAAGCTGCGCATAGAACCAGAGACTGATCTGGGTCTTTATCTTGGTTGTTTGCTAAGCAAAGGAACCAATCGCCTTCATGATGGCACAGAGGTCACAACTATGACCTATAATATGGAGGGTCTTTTAAAGCTCTCTGTTGAAAGGTATCTTGAACTTGTTGGGAAGGATACCAAATTAAAACAGGTCTCAACGCCTAGTCTCCCTGAAGAGACAAAACAACATAAGTCTCGAGCACCAGCACCTGGGGACCCTAAGCATGCAGTTCAATGTCCTTGGTGTTCTACAAAATTTGATCCTGGATCGCCGGTTGCCTTACAGCCCGTGCCTCCGATTCTCGGCCGGAATCTGTTGAAGTCCAACGAGGTGCACTTGCCCCTCATGCTGCTAGCATCTTGATGAAGCTTCTATATGCAGCAAGGATCGCCCGATTTGATTTGTTGAGATCGATCAATACACTAGCACGCAATGTGACAAAATGGTCCATACAAGATGATGCAAAACTATACCATCTTATGTGCTATGTCAACTCTACCTTAGGGAAGAGAATGATTGGATGGGTCGGGAATGACATGAAAGATCTATCCATTGCGTTATATGCAGATGCTGACTTTGCGGGATGTGCACAATCTTTGAGGTCCACATCAGGTTCTCATATGCATATTCAGGGGAAACGTACTCGGTTTCCGTTAGCTGGTGGAAGCAAACGCCAGGGGTGTGTGAGCCATTCTACACCTGAAGCTGAGATCGTAGCCGCTGATGTAACCCTTCGAACAATGGGTCTTCCTGCACTCAGTATTTGGGAAACGCTTACAGAATCTTCTCCCAAGCTGTTGTTTCATGATGACAACCAAGGGATGATTGGTGTGGTTCGTTCTGGAAGAAATCCAACAATGCGGCATTTGGAAAGGACTCATGGAATTTCTATTACGTCATTACATGAGCATTTCAGCAAAGATCACTTTGTTCTCATGTATGAGATCACAGCGAAGATGGCCGCGGACATCCACACAAAAGGTTTTACAAACCCACTTGCCTGGAAAAAGGCATGTATGTTGATCAATCTTTTGGAACCCGAAGACCTTGGTTCGAAGCAATTGGCAGACCTAGTGCAGCCCACTACGGATGTTGACACTACAGTTCGTCAAGTTTTTCAGTCAAGGACAGATGAGGTTCCCAATTTTCCATATACTGAAACACCCATACTGCCACCTGAGGTGTACCGTAAGGGTCTTTCAAGTCGAGAAAAGCTTCAAGAGCTACCTGGTATGGATCCTATCTTTGTGGTCAAAACCCCTACATTGTTCAGAACAAGACCAGCTGGTGTCAAACTTCCTGCAGATTGCCTTCGGAGCACCTGGATCTTAGTCCACGGGAAGTGGGAAAGAGTTGAGGATCGTGTTCCACCATTGTTACAACAATCACGTTTTGACAAATGGATTGAAAGGGCATGTTTTCAATATCATTATCCCCCTTCCGCTCCGATTGTCTCACTGCCCGCATGTGCGTCGACGGCGGCCAGAGAACAGTTCTCACGTGCGGCGACGTTTGAACTGGACAATCATCCGAGCCTCACATTCAGTACTGAAATACTCTTTGAACAAGCTCAACGTCCTCAGAAGATTCCGTTTACGTTACATGACGGGAATCCCATGACTATAAGGGTGATCAATGCCCTAGTACGCCTTGTTCATGGGGGGAGAGGCATGGAGGATTCAAAGTCGTCAAGTTTCCAAACAAAGATGAAGTTAACAAAATCGCATATGCGGAGAAGAAACATCAAGAAAATAGCATCAGCAACAGAATGTGGTCATGATGAAGTTCCTGTTCGTGATGAATGGAGATGGATAGGTGATCATGTTCTGGAAAGGATCCACAATATACCGAGAAGAGAAATGTTCGTTCCAAGTGATTGTGAAGATTGTCCCTGTGATCATCGTTTGATTCAAGATTGGAGAGAAACTCAATTGAAGTTCCAGTCGAATGTGAGGGTGGACAAAAGTAATTGGCGTCTCCCTGGCGATAATGGAGAAAGGTCAAACAATCGAAATGAGTTCTGGACTGGAAAGTCTATCTTTCGCGTTTTGAGACATCAGGAGGTTCTTCCGATTGCGAGTTGCATTATGGATGATAATCTGATGACTTGTGTTAACGCCATGGGTCTGGACATCATTTCACCGAACAAAATATTTATTCCCCACACATATCGGATGATGATCGAAGAGAACAAGAATGACAATGAGTTGAACATATTTGCGGACAGTCTGATCAATTTACTATTGGTTCGTGACAATGGACAATGCATGAAGTATACGTTCGTCAGATCTACTCCCGATCTCGAGAGTACAAAATATTTGGGAAAGAACGTCACCATTACATTGCAAGAATTGTGCAAAAGAACACCCGCTATGATAATGATGTGTGCTGAGCCTTCAAGTTTGATGACAAAGAGATACGGATTCATCTATTCATCTGGAATTGATCACGGAGGATGATGACCTTCTCTCCAGATATGGGAGTGCGAAGTGGAGGAGATGCCTCCGCAGCAACAAGGATTGCGTCTTCTTCGCTGGACCTTGCACAGGCGGATCTCCATGGAACAGGCTGAACAAAAGAGTCAGTTGGCTTACTGCTCATTTGATCAACGCCAAAGCACGTCTATACTGGAAATTATGGGAAGAGTTTTCAAATTGTCTTCTGAAAGTGATCAAGTTGGATGCCATGGCACTATTGGAGTTACCAAGAGGTTGCGACTATTGGCATGATGAACGGATGAAGTGCATGATTGAAGGTACAGAGTCACATGTCCATGACTTTGACGGATGTATGTATGGTCTGAAGACACAGTTTGACGATCGTCATATTCCTATTAAGAAGCCATGGAGGATTGTATCGTGGGGGGTCAAATTTGATTTACACAAGAAGTGTGACCGAAGACATGATCATGGGAAGTGTGAAGGTCGTGAAACAAGGATTACTCAGACCTACACCCAGAAGATCGTCGACATCATCTTGAAAACGATATGTCGGGGTGTGTCTATTCGGTTCAAGAAGGCGTTGTCAAGTGAAGATGACATATGCAGCAGTTGCATGCATGATAGACGTTCTGTCAAGAAGACAGCAGTATCAGTTGCATGCAATCATGATGAAGTTGCAGCGGATCTCATGTGGTTGATGATGTTTCACAAGAACAGATGTCGGATCAATGTTGACCCTGATTTCTCAGGACATCAAACTATGGGAAGTCAATCCTTCAAGACTATTGCGGCATCTCACTCATTGTGTGCCACCGGACGAGTGATCGGAAACCGGATCGGACGTCGCCGACCGGGAGTACGTGATCTCGAAAGGGCTCACTCGCTGCGCACCACCGAACAGGGGATCCGAAACTGGATCGGACGTCGCCGACCAGGAGTAAGTGAACCGATCGGTAAGGTTGCCATGTCGAACTACTCGCAGATCATTGGTTCTGCGCAACATGATCTCAACGACATCGGCAAAATCCTCATCACGTTGAGAGAGAATGGCAGACAAGGTGTCATCCCAGCCATGTACAAGGAGTATGACCCGACCATCAACAGCCAGCCTGACGTTACGGTCAACAAGTGGCATGCGATTGGGATTAGTCCGATCGCGGCGGCTTCAGCCTGCTACTTGGGGAAGGTGCCATCGAACCGGTCCGAGGTGGAGGCGATCACACTGTACCTCCAGCTCCTGGAATTGATCAAGAACCAGGAGGAGCTCAACACTGGAGCTAAAAGATTCTTGGACAAGTGCACCACCTACATGAAGACCTTTGTACAACTGGCATCTCGGAACAATCATAAAGTTCTTGGGTTTTGCACATCGGAATGCATCAATGGATTGGGAAACATGTGGGAGTGCATCAAGAACTTCCATGTACCTCACCCAATTCGAACCGATGGAGCATTTACAGTATCGATGCTACGTGATCACCTTCGTGAATTCAAGCTTCGACCTTTCGGAGGTGACCTACGAGGTGTGAACCAGTCTGTCCCGGCAGAGGACACATGGTTGAGTGCAACAAGGAAGAAGGACGGGGTCCTCAATCCGTCCGCCCCTGATGCACCCATCACTATCTCGTTCAGGGCGATTCATCGAGAGCTCCACTATTTCGACATGGGCACGTCCTGGCAGTCGACATCAATCCAGAACACATTCAACGCGATGCTCGATGAGTGGCAACGTCAAGTCATCCACCTTGGGCACGCATGGAGATGCTACAACCAAAAGGTCGACGATGAGGGAGAGATGGTAGATCCTATGACGTTGGAGACAACGATCAATGACCTCATCGAGCAGAGCACCAAGTTGGGCCGCGAACGAGCTGCCGCAGTGAATCATTTCACTTGCATTTTGGCTCTATCGCCACCGATCTTCAGGGCCAGGGCGAAGCTGGATAGGTTGTGGCACTTTTCCGAGATTGCAAGGGCGAACATCATGAAGATTGACGACTATTTTGCCAAGATTCAACAATCCCTGATGCTCACGTCGGAAATCTTGCAGAACCATGGCTACAATGTCATCAACGTTGAGGAGGGCAACCACGGTGAGATCAAGAAAAGAAATAAATGCTTTTCTGCCTTGAGGGATTTCATGACAACCCTCTCTGAGACTCAGGCTGGTGGAGGACAACCTGGAGTACAAGTGGCTGCAAGTGGATGGAGAAGAGTCTTGAGGTTTGGTGATGGAGTTTGGCCACCAGAACCACCGAGGTCGTGGATTCCAGAATGGGTCACGATCCAAGACCCAGCAGTGCCTGCACCGAGGGTCAACAGGTTCACACCGAAGCCACCTCCTACGCCACCACCTGGATACAAGGCACCACCACAGCCTTACCCATCGGCACAACCACCACCGCCAAAAGCAAGACCGACATCACCATCGGCACCACCAGGACCGAGTGCATCGGGACCTCAGGCGTCAGGCTCAGCTGGACCACCACCGCCACCGCCACAGGCGACACCCAAGCCTGCGGCGAAGCCAATGCCAAGGCGTGAGACTCCAGCAGCGGACTACGTCCCACCAATGACACCATCGAATGTGATCACATACTGCAGAGTGTTGATAGACTACACGGGGACTCAGGTGAGATCGATCTTGAACTCCCATGTGAGCACCTCCGACACCGAGTTCGCATTGTCGCATGTCCAAGGACTAATGGCATACAATGTGCAATCAACTTGGCGTCAATATCTCAGGAGGGTAGCTACATACACCTGCTTATGTTTTGGACTCGCCAATGCAAGAGAGATCGGTGAAGCATCCTATCCGTTCAGCAACATGGAATGGCTGCGGATTTACAACGCTGCAACGAAGCGTGGAGGATTGGTTTACCAGAACTACTACCTCTCTGTTGGATCCATGACAGTCATGGTGGAGAAGAATGATGATGCACGGGCCACCGACCGCAGCTACGACAAGTGGAAGCGAGGCCTGATGTCAGGCATCGGTGGGACCATTGTGGACAAGCCAATGGTGAGAAAGGAGAAAGATGAATTGGCAGGGAAGTTCAGGTTCGGCAAGACCATTTTGATCACAGACCTCAACTACAAGTGCCAATCGAACTCAAGGGGAACAACGAACATCCAGTATGGGCTCGATGAGATGGGATATGTCGTCACGGTCATTGACATCAATAGTTTCAAGAGCGTGACCAGAGCCCAGAAGTTCCTCGATGCAGTCGAGCACTTGATCAAGGACGTGATGCCAGACATCGCGGCCGAGGAGAACATGACCATCCATTTCTGGATATCATTTGCATTCCTCATCACGGACACTCATCCATACCATGTTTGGGTTGAGAGGAACTATGCAGAGAGGCTTGCTGAGGCGATCCGAAGGGTCGACAAATTGGCGACCAGACCAATCTTTGTGTCACTCTGCAAGGATCCAAGATTTCATGGTATTCGATCAGGCATCCAGGACGTCGCCATAGACTCAGCCGACATCCTGAGGAGCTTCCGAATCATGGTCACAACTGATGATGGGATGTGGCGATTGATGTATGGTCATGCCGGCAACCACTATATGAACAATCAAAATAGGCCGGAAAGATTGGGAGTCTTCGCCACCATGGAGAAGTTCTTGTTTCGACAGAGGGTATTGTTGATGTGTTCCCTCAATGTTGAAGCGGCAAAAGGGTTGAACGACATGGTGAGGGAATCTTCCATGAAGGTCGGCATCAACCTGGAGCTGATGGAGGACGTGCTCAAGGAACCTCTTACAATCCGAATTGGGACAGGAGGCGGAGTACCAGACACCGCGAGTACGGAAACAACACGCCCAGGTACCGTTGGAGGTGGAAGAAGATCAAGTGTTGAATATGAGAAGGCACCATGGATCGAGGCCACAGTCAGATCGGTTCTTCCTGAGCCATCGGCAAACATGTACGACATGTGGTTCTACGTCAACCATGGGCGAGATGAGATGATTCTATGTCAAGGACATTATCTTGGGGATGATGATGAAGTTATGCCGACTGACCAAATGAGGCAAGACTTCAACTGTGGAAAAGAATGCATCGCTTGCCGAGCAAGCGAGACGATGAGGGACTATCAACTTTGGCCGCCAGAATACCAGAGAAAGACGATCGTGAAAACGGCGGCGCGGTCCCGCGCATTCTTCAACATCATGTTGGAATCGGGCAATCCGGTGACAGACCCTCAGAAGGACTTCGTGCAGTTCCTCAAGGACATCACCAAATCGATGGTGGGCAACAAAGGATGTGAGCACGGTGAGATCCTCATGAAGGCGCTGTCGCACTTCGGAATGGTCAGAGTTCCCAGAGATCGAGTCAAGCAGATCTTCGTTGGGAAACGTGGAAGACAATACGGTGTCATCCGAGAAGAGTTCACTCTGGGTGATGGCAACGATGCCCATGATCGATTTGCATATCGTGTTACCAAGGATTATGGGAATGTCTTCTACAAGGACTACCTCAAGATGGTGCTCGGAGATGACTTCACGGAGGTCATGGGATATGCTGATGCAACGGCCGAGAAATGTGGAGACGTGGTCGAAATGTGGCTTGGAATGTTGGATGTGGCCAACATGACGAAGTCCCAGATCACATTCATGGAGACAAAGGCCGATCCAGGTGAGCTTCTTGCAGGCCTGGAAGCATCCATCAACATCTTCCATGGGACGACAAGATCTACCACAACTCCAAATACAAAGAGAGGTGGATCGAGGATCACCGAACCTACCAACTATGAGGAGGCATTGGTGAACCAAATCCTACGTGACATCCCAATGTACCATGGATTGCAGTATGCATGCCTGATTGAGGACAAAGAGATCAGCGTCATCAACGAAAACTACAAAAGGTCCAAGACAGATGACACCAATGACGACAACATGGGATCCGAAGGTCCAAGGACCGGGGATGGTACGTCGACCACCCCAGGACCGACGACCGGAGGAGTTGGAGCTAGTGCTGAAGGGGCAGGTTCGTCGACCGCCCCGGACACGCACGAAGCGCCTAAATCTCCATCGAATCCTGAAGAGGAGTTCCAAATCTCTCAGGACAAGGGTGCCATCATCGAGGCCATCAACGCGCTCTTTGCCCTGGCGGACGACAACAACGTCTGCCTAAAATGTGGTGAAAGTGGCCATCCCAACTATGAATGTCCCAAACAAGGCAATGATCCAGTGAAGTCAGCATTGATCAACTTGAGGAAGAAACTTCAGGGCGACGATGTGGAGAAAGATGATGCTCCCAAAAGAGATGATGACGAGGAGCAACGATTCCGCCAGGAGAACTACAAAGCTACCAGGGCTGGAGAGTATATGTACCTTCAAGCAATACCACTTTCAGTCATTGGAGACCGTGCCCATGGAGAAAAGAGCATTAATGGAGTAAGAGCCGAAGAGAAGGGCCCCAGATCAAGAGATGAGCTGAACGACATTGTCGACACAGCGAGTCAAAGGGGCATCACTATGACTTGCAAAGAGATGAAATCGGCCGTTCCATACTCCGATCACAGGATGTACAAGAAGCTCAACATCGGCACGGACATCGGGAAGCTCAAGATTCTTCCGGTCAACGGTGGCAAGTTCTACTCCGAATGCTTTGTCGGACCTGGAGTGGAGTACCCACTACCGACCGAGTCCAGAGCCAACCGTGTCTTCATGGAAGATTGGGAGAAGACGTACGGCTACTACTTCAACAAGGCCCTGAGGCACCACATTGGACGAGAGGAAGTGTGGGAGAAGGTATCTGGCAGAGGGAGAACGACATTTTCCGGGCTCAGATGTGACGAAGCCGGGTGGGTGGGTATTATGGAATTCCTACATCACCCATGGATCTTCGATCACGAGCAGGTCAAGACGGAGGATGACGGACTTGTTGATGTCGACTACCGAGCGGAGCGCATCAAGACCATGATCAAGACTGTTTGGTCAGAGTTCCAAGAGAAGAACAAAATCCGCATCCAATTCCTTTGCATCGTTCTCGATTCTACCTTCGACAAGCCCGATGATTACCTCAAGAATGTCATGGGAGTCGGTGATGACATCCATGATCTCATTGCACAACGTGGTGAAGTCTTCCTAGCACCCATTGCTGTGCGTTCACCTGGAGGATTTTCAGCCCGTGGATCAAATTTTCGCCTTGACTATTGCAAGATTTGTCACCCGATCACGACGAGGCTCGCAGACGATATTTGGTTCTGCTATCATGTTACCGAGTTCAAGAACGTGATCGGCATCATCAAAGAAGGTCTACGACCTGGAGGACACCGAGGAGGGCGAACACAAGTTTTCCTCAACCCATTCGTGCCATGGGACAAGCGATACAGGGAGATCCTAGGAGGACAATTGACACACCTAGGACAACCACGCATGGTCCTTGCATTCAGCGTTCATCGACTCATGAGTCTTGGAGTCATGATTAACGCGTCTGGCCAAATGGTGGTAAACGGAAACATCCCCTTCTCCGAGGTGACCGCAGCGTGGTATCAGAACAACATGCAACTATGATTGGGAACGACTAGTGGTTGATTCTGGAAAGTTTCAATTGGTAAGATCATGTCAAGAGCCAAAGGAAATTGCAACGGCAAACACGGTGCTTCGTGTCTCCAAGGCCTTGCTGGACGACATTGACAGCGGGGACAACATTCCGTTCTACGACAAGTTCGTCGAGGATGTTGCAAAACTTGAATCACTCAGTGGAGCCCTCAGCCCTAACAGTGAGCTGAGGAACGACATCGTGACGTTCATTTCCGAGAACTACACTCCGGGAGAAGCTGGACACCTGATATGCCCAGCATGCCTTACTGAGACTCCAAACATTCTATCCATCTGCATCAGATGCCATGGAACGCTTGTCAGCTGGGGGGAGAAAGAAGCAGAGAAAGATGAGAGCACTGCCCCTGGGATGCCCGAGAGAGAGAGGCATGAAAGCGGAGATGGTCAAGATGCCGATGACGACGTCGAGATGGAGAATGAAGACCAGGAGGAAATTGATAGACTGGTCAGGGAATCGAAGAAGAACACCGAGGAGGCTCCGGATGATGACATCGACATGACCGACGCCAGATCAAGCCATGAGAACGTCAAACCTGAAGAAGAACGTCGACGCAATGTACCTGATCAGAAAGTTGTATTCGGTGACAACACTAAAGAGCAACAAGAAGAAGAAGATGAAAAGGTTGCCAAAGAACAAGACCAAGATGAAGAGCGCCGAGAAGCAAGGATGCGATTGCCTATGTGGACAACAAGGATCATCCAAGCTTCACTTATTCAATGTATCGACATCGCCCAGAATGAGGACGCCATCGACAGCACAGCTCGCGCGATGGACTGCATGATTCTGAGCTACCTCAAAGATCGATATCGGCTATTTCATCTATGGACTTCAGTGGCGCCAGCACAGCAGTATCATGACCACGTGATGAGACTCAAGCTTATTCCTGAATTTGACGGATACATTCCATACGTGGGCGAAACTGCAGATGGTGAATTGAAAGAGCCAACAGAAGCACAGCTGATCGCTTCATTCCATGCGAATGCCAAGAATGGGAAGATCGGCGGACGTGATTTGGAAACCTATTTGAAGGGAGTGAATGGTATTCGAGTGCTTTGCAAGATTATGAGGTACTTGATCCAGATTGGCATCACCCCTCAACTCATCTTCTCCAAGGTTGCCGACAACACGGACGAGGACGACGAGCGGCAAGCGGAAGCACGACGGGAATCATCTGACTTTGTCAGGAAGATTATCTCCGGTGCCTTTGCCGTGCGTTCCTACGACTATTTTCGTGTCACACCACCTCGATGGGACGATCATGTTCATATTGATCCTGTAGAACTAGCATGTGCAGTGACGGAAAGATGCAGAACATTCACCATCCTTGTGACGCTCAACAAGATCGGCCTGGAGCTACCTCTGCAACTACGCAAAGTATGGCAAGGAAAGCTCAAAGCTGTACAACAGAGCGCAGCACAGATGGCTACATGTCTCAGATCTCTTGATCCTGCAGAACGTGAAATTGCCAGGCAATATGTTCGAGCACTTGGTGATGAACAACCCGCAGCAGAAGAGGCTTCGGCGAGCACCAAGGAGACCGACACTGGCAAGAAACGGCGCAAAAGGTGAATGCCTCTAGATCTACATCAATGAAGAGGTCTTATGAGAGGATTCTGAGTGCCGGGCTAATTCATATGAATCCTATGCATTTAGGATACGAAGATTTCCTAATGCAAAAGGATGATTTTTCAAGGGCATAAGAACTGCGAACTAATTCAAAAGGGCAAGCGGAACGCCGAGGGTAAATCCACCACGGCTAGTATGCGAACCCAAAACGGAGCAATTGCATGTAGATGCAAGGCGGAGAATAATTGGCGGGAGAGCGAGTTTATATCCCAATTTTTGAATCTCACACGCGCGATCCTGTGCTCGGCGCCCCGGTCGTAGGTAAGGCTACCGCGACCAGGGGACGCCGGGCATGGGGGGTGTGATTGGCATATAGGCTACGGGGAACATTTCATATGCACAGACTTTGAAGCTCCGCTCTTCCCGCCGACTTGGCTCAAGTCGTCCGCCGACGACTTGAAGACCGCTACCAGCTCCTGTTCATGGAAAAGTGTTGCCGTGCGCTGCGCTTCTGATAAGGGGGAACTTTGAGAACGGCAAGACCGCTGAGACTGTCTATTACACGAAGGAATATTGAGGTTGAACCCATTCACATATATATGTATATACAAATATATATGTATATAAATACATAGATACACGCTATAATCTAATGTACTTATTCCGTTTGAAACATAGAGGATGCCTTCAAGACCAGATATCTCATGCAAAATTCTGTTTGGAAGACAAACAATTCTCTGAAGGTATTGCTGTGGACTTAAGTATGCTAATCATGTGGTTTGGAAAAGGGTATGAATATGTCATGGTGATGAGCTGATCGCGTGTTTCTATGTTCTGATTTTAGGAAGAACTCGGATTAGCTGGTTAGTTGCGTAATATGCAGTAAGAGAGCTTCGGTATGAATCCATACGATACCATGGAATACCGATCAAATGAACGGGGGGGCAAAGCTGCTGCCGGTCATAGCTCTTGCAGGACGTTCTGAGGAGCTCTAAGACACGATGCAGCTGAGTTCACACTGAGAAACAGCGTGGAAAAAAAGCAGCAAGCGATTCCAAGCTGCGCAGTGCAAGCATGGTGTCAGGATAATTGTGAGCCGTTGCATCATTGCTTCCTTCATCTTTTTATTTTGAAGATTTTGAAGTCATGTGCGGAAGTTTCCTGATTTTCTTTGAGAAACGAGAAAGAGTCAGAAAGAGTCAGAAAGAGTCACCGAGGATTTCGTCGTTCGATTTCGTATCGAGGCTCCAAAAGAAGAGCTCCTTGTGGACCAAAGCCGGATGTCCCCAAGCCGAGGTGCGGCACAGGAAACGCAGGAAACGCAGGAAACGAAGGAAACGAAGGGAACTCAAAAGGAACTCAGAGAGCTTTCACTTTCACTTTCACCGGCGATAAAGGAATCCCTTGCTGCCACGTGCAGAATTCTCGAATTAACAAAAGCAGCAATCACCCCTGATAATCTGGCAACCAGGTTGCTTCAGACCGGATATGGCTGCACTCATGTGCAACGTCATGTATCCACTGTACTAGGGATGTTGCAGGGCCGTCAGTAGTGCGGACTGATCGGGCCCGAATATTCCTCTGAAGTTGGTGTGCTACCGCGCATGCAATGCCTGCTGACAAGCGTGGTGGATATTCCTTATGACACGCGGTGCGAAAAGCACCAGTGGCATCCACGCCGATTGCATGTGCTTTCGGCCTAACCGCATTTTCGTCGGCTTGGCTGAAAAGATCTCTAATGAAAAAAGGGAGCCTCAGCGTCATCAAGCCTGTCGGTTTGACAGTCGCTGCACCGAATTTCCATTGCGCGATCTCATGAAGCACAATATCAGGATGCTGCCGGAAGAGCTTCGACAAGGCACTGCGCCACACGGAGGGATGAATTTCCTGCAGCGGAATGCCGGGGTGCTCTTCCACAAACAATCCGCGAAACGCGACATGGCAAGCCAATGTCCACAATGTTTGGAGGAAGAAGGCAGTTCCAGCTCTCGTCTGTCGGAGCTCCTTCAGCGTTCTGTGGTCGATGCCAAAGAGTTGCAGCGCCGTCCTCAGTGGTCGCGGCCACTTGCCCTGACCAGCTCCTTCAGGGGGTGGATGCCAACGCGCAGAGGAATACGTCTCGCATGGATGCCCTGAAATCGTGGCCGCGATGCGTCCTTGAAGATAAAGCGACTGCAGTGTTTGCCAGGATTCCGAACGTTGATCCAAGTTCCCCAGGACAGGTGAAATGGCTGTATCCAAGGATAAAATCTTCAGTTCAACGTTGGCTCGAACTGACCAATCGGCTAACCAGCTATGCAGGTCCGTCTCGCGCCGTCGGCCGGCAAAAAGATGGACAATCACAAAGCTGGGCCGTGGTGCAAGGTCAGGCACCATGGGAACTGCCGGGTCAGATGGCAAGTCGTGCCATTTGACACGCAGCAGGTCCGCCTGCCACTCCTCCTGATCGTCAAACAGGCGCGGTACTCTCATCATTGGTACCGATCTGGGCTGTGCATTGGCCTGCGGTGGGCGCACCGGTCGATGTGCTTCTGGTAGCGGAGCAGGGTCACGAAGAAGCCGTGCTCGTCGTTCCAGCTTCATGATGCGCTCGGCGAGGTGGTACTCATCGAGGTCGAAGACAAAGTCCGCATACTCAGAGCCGTAGTAATATTCCAGCTCGTCATCCCACAAATTGGCAATGATGTCAGGGAGGACGTGTTTGCCCCAAAGCAGAAACGTACGTATTGCCCACGCTTCAAACTCCTGCGGGATCTTCCCAATGACATCAATCCAGCGGTCTTGTAAGCGATCAGCGGGTTGGAACTTGCGACCATTAGCACAAAAGTCGTCAAACCACCGCTGACTCACCGCAGTCAGCAAGTCGCCAAGCCGTAGTCCAGCACGCACAGAATCGGCAGGCTCAACATAGTCATTGTAGGTGTCTCGAAGCTGCTGGACTTGCTCAAAAAGTGCAGCGGCCTGTCTTTGTTGGGCAGGAAGGCCTACACCGAGAGGGCCAGCAACCGGGAGCGCATCAAAGCGTGACTGCCCTTTCATTGCCTTTGGCAAGGATTCTGCTGCATACGAAACCGCATAACCAATCTGCTGAAGGTAGGCAAAGCACGCATTGGGCGAGCCATCTCGTGGCATGTATGCCAAATGCTGCTGCAATCTCTGTGTACTCCACAGGTATGTAAGGCATGCCGGGCAGGTGGCGGAGTCCAGCAGATGATGCTCTGGGCAAAAGACTCCATGCATCTTGCGGCGATGTACATGTACCCCTTGTGGAGTTGTAAATTGTCTGTGGCAGTCGGGACAAGCAAATTGCCGTTCAGGAACATGTAGAAGGGCCGGATCAGGATCAAAGGTGAAGAGGGCACCACGTAGTACCCCAAAGATCTCTGCGTGCCACTTTTGCGCATCCAAGATCATGTTCTCTTGAAAAACATGTCGTAAGGCAGCCCTCCGGATGCGCCTCTTCCATCTTCCTGAATCACCTTGCCACATGTCAATCAAATTGGTCATGTCGCCATCAAGAAGCATGGGATCAGGGTTCAAGTCAACTCCATGTAGCCAGACAAGATCGCTGCGAAGTCCTGCAAGCCATGATTGGGGATGTAAAGCATCTTCCGCATGGAGATTGATCTGCAAAAAAGCTGGCCCATGATGAAAAAGCCTCTGCGCATACAGGAGACGCTCAACGGCAAGACGTGCCCTGGGTTCAAGCATGTTGGCCGTAGTGAAAATACGCGCAGCAGAGGCACTGCCAGGGGTCAGTGCCAAAATTTTCGTCAGCATTCTCACCACAGTGGCTTTCAGCCTCATAATCTGGCGCCCAGTGGGAGTGTGCCACGATCCCATTGAAAAGTACAACTTGGAGAGCACTAAAGATTGGAATAGTTGCAATCGCAATGACTCAGGCAAATGACGGTTGGTGAGAAGCCGCCTCTTGATCTGGTCAAATGCAGATGTGGCAGTGCCAATACGATAGGCAATCTCCGCATCAAGTTGTTGATCTGATGTATAAAGCGTTCCCAAATGTCGATAAGCTGGCATGAGGTGCACAAAAGAATTGATACCGTCCTGAAATTGATGATGCAACCCAGGTTGTGGAACCAGCTGAAATTGGCGTCGTTGCTCTGCTGCTCCTTGTCCACAAAACGTGGCGACAATTCCTGTCTTGCCCTTTGCTAAATTGACTTGAAATCCACGTTGCGCAAACTCATGGCGGACAAAATCCAATAGGTCCAGTAGGGCTGGGACCAAGGCATCAGCAGTAGCCGCCAGGACAGGGATCGCTAGGTCGTCGCTCCAAATCACCATGTCCACCTCCATGCCAACCATCTGCTGAATGAAGTCAGCGTGCCCTTGCTCACGCAAGAAGGTCTGAAGAGTACGCGAAACATCAAACATGATGTAATGGAAGATGGCGTCGGCCACCGGCGAACCTGGTCGCGTCCCTTTATGTGTTCGAATGAACTCCTTGTCATTGATCATCATCCATGTGGAGTCATGAACGCTTTGTAAGAGACGGATCAGATGCGGTGGGGCATTCAACTCTTGCAATAGGCAGGGCAAGGTCCGTCCAATGTGCAAGCTCGCTTCAGGGCAACGGGCATTTTGCAGCATATCCAAAACGTAGTTGAACTTGCGAATGTCGCTAATGCCCACGACCATCTCGCGAATCAAACAATGGAACGCAGTGCTCAGATCCACAAAGAGGACGCCCATGCTGAGGTGTGCTTGGTGAGCGGCTCGGCCAAGAACACGAAGGGCCTGTGATCCAAATAATACCTCTTGTTGTCTAAAGCCACCAAGTTGACCAGGGAGTCTTTGGTGTTGGAGCAAATTGATAATTTCCTTGCGCATCAACGCGTGGAATCCCTTGGCCAAAGTGGGCAGAAGCAAAATGCCTCTAAAATGCTGAACTTCTTGAGGTTGGGGACGCTTGGGAATCAGCGCCAATGGTCCTCCCTTAAACTGGATCGGTTCTTCACCCCAAACCCACGTCTTGAGCAGGAGGGGGTATGCATGTTCTGCCAGGGCCGCATGATGCCGGTGGTAAAGTTCTGAAGTGAACGGATCATGGCCAGTGGCACGACCCGGCCGATTGGCTCTCAGGACTTTTTCCAGGTCAAACAGCGTTGGGAGGTTCTCAAAGTCAGGTGGTCGCTGCTGTCGCTTATTGACATGTTGGCATTGCCCTTCAGCGAGAAGTGCTTCAGGAGTAATGAGACAACCAGCTTCCAGTGCTTCAAAATGAGGGTTCCAAGCATCTTCCAAATGCATGAGGCGTAAGGGGTCAATGCCCTACCGTCGTTGTTGGTGTTTGGGCAATGCTCGTTTGATAGTCTTCCAGAGCTGTTTGGATTCCGCTGGTGCCAAATGCATTGCCCCTTCCCTCATGAGATTCTGGAAGAAAGAAACATCATCTGCTCTGGAGGCTTGTGTCACTAAGCGACCCAGAAGTCTAAACTCATGATAGGCCTTGGCGATGACACGATCTTGGTCAATCAGCAGAGCATCATATCCTCTGGCAGTGTCTTCATATTCAGCCGTAGTAGGTGAAGTGGTACTCTGCCTCCACAAGGAAAAGAATGCCTGCGCCAACGTGCTCCGTTGCAGATCACTCACCTCCCAGAGGGTTTGCCGCCATTGTCGCTTGTGCAAGACCAGCTCCCAAGTTGCTGGAGACATAGAGATCTTCTGCTTGATAGGGCCTTTTGGTGGCCGTTGGGGCATGCAGGCTGCAATCTGCTGCTGTAACAGCAGCGCATGAGAGTGCACATCAAGCGAAGGTTCTCCAGGAATGGCCATCCGTAGTGCGTGCAAGTCAGCAGTGTCAACATCAAACTTGTGTGTGCGCTGAGGCCTGCGATGTGAAGCACGCTCAATGTTCATCGTGATGCTCACAAGCGCAGCGCGATGGTCTTCTCGCTGTAATGCAACGTCAATATCATCTGAAATCCATGATGCACATGAACGAAGAATCCAGCGGTTTGGTAGGCCAATGTAATCGTTGCGCAACCATTTGCCAGAGGGATGCAACCAAGTGCCAGTAGGACCTGAATGGCACTGAAACGTGCTGGGTAGCCATAGGTCCATCTCACGCACAAAGGAGGTGAACGGGATTGCTTTCTCATCCCCGATCTCAGCACCGTGGTCACCAATGGAGTGACAGGTATCAGCACCAACCTTGGCATTTGCATCTGCTAAAAGAAGGACTGGCCATCCCGCTAAACGTGGTGGGATCTGTGCAACCAGAGAAGTCCACCAGTGTTCAATGTCGGCAATAGCATGTGCAGCGACAATCACAAAATGGACCCAATCAGTGCAAATTCGCAAAAGGACAAACCGTGCTCCAGTGGAAATGACAGAGATGTCCTTCTTCGCAAAGTAGAGCATCTTCTGTTTGCCGCTGGCATCACAATAGGACCCATATGGAATTGACGTGCTAAGAGCTATCAACACTCCGTGATGTCCTTGAGGGGTGGCGTTTCCTTTGTAGATCAAATAATCTTCCAGTTGGTGGCAGATCTTCCTCACTCGCGTTTCTTGTAGTGCGAAGATGCAAACCTTGGCTGCTCTGAACTGCGCAAAGACAATCTGCTGCCGTGTGGGTCCAACCAATCCAGTATCTAGATCTTCCTCGACAGCGCGCTTCTTGGTCGCAGTCTTCAAGGTCAGAACATTACATGTGCCAATAATGCAATCAAACAAGCCCTTGTCTGCAGGAACCAGTTGTTGCCGGCTACATGGGAGGATGTCAGTGGTAGGACTCGTAGCCGCTTCAATGGGAAGGCATAGAGAATCATCATTCCACCAAGCACAGAATTGTCGACTGTAGAGAATCCAGAACCATGCCGCGTGTGCACGAAAAGCGTGCGCATCCATCAGGGAAATCCACTGCGTGAGATCATGTAGTGGATGGCCTCGGGCGGCAAGACCGGCAAGTTGATCTGCGATTTCGTTGCCAATTACTCCAGTGTGAGCAACCACATATTGCGCATCAACACGTATGCCAAAACGATGTTCCGCATAAACAGTGAGGTGCCGGACCAGTGCTGCCAGACTTGGGTTGGCATTTGTATCCCATTCCCCAATCATCTGATTACCAACAGTGATATTGTCGTGAAGCAATAGTACCTCTGGAGGCTCATATTGAACCATGGCAATGATCTTGAGGAGGTCGATGCCAAAGTGAATGGAGAGAAGAGCACCGCGCAGTTCAGCCGTGTAGGAGTCTTCATTGGGTGCTAAAGCACATGCAATGGCTCCTCCAAAAGTCCATCCACGGCCGGGCTGAAATAGAAAAGCAACTGCAGCTGCACCAGTACCAGTATCATCATGTGATCCATCATGATAAATCTGGATATGCGTGACAGGCAATTGTGTATCCCACCAGGTCAGGAGCCACGGGTGCGAATCATATCCATTGTTGAGCCAGAAGTGTGGCACAATGAGAGCATTGTCATATTCTTCCCATGTGCGCAGGATGTGCTTGGCCTCAAGCTGAATGCTGGCGCTAGATGGTGGTGTTGGTATCTCTGTGGCGATGGCAGCCAACTCTTGATGGATGACATCTTGGAGGTGAGAAATCTGGTTGGCCGTGGCAGTGGCGCGATATGTAATACTTGCTGCTCGTTGCAGCAGTGATGTGGCAATCTCCTCAATGGAATCACGCAGGACCGTGAGGGTAAGCGCCATGCCATGTCTAGTCAGAAGGCGATCATCAAGGCCGATCTCTCTGCCGCGGCACCAGATTTGACATTGCGTCGCCATGACGTTGGGCGGGCATAGTTGATAATAGCCCATCAGCGCAACAATCTCTAAACCCGTCGGGTCAACCGAACTTCTCAGTGCCCATCGTCGTGGTATGCCATTCCAAATGTAGTTGTCCATGACAGAAACCAAAATACTGCGCGCATCATGAAATGGTCGTTGAAGAAGAATAAGGTGCGCTGCAACATGGTCAGTTTCATCCACAGGGTCAGGTTCAACCACAATGATGTCAACATCTACTGTGGGGTCAATTCGATCATTCCAAGCTCGAAGTAGGTCATGCCGCCACATGGTAACATCCTCAAAGAGACTTACATCCCTGGCTTGTTCACAGATCGGCCAGCGCTGGTGATCATTGTGCCAGGTTCGAACTTGAACAAGTTGCTCTAAGTTGCCTGGGCCAGGTTGGACAAATTGTTCCCAACGCGCAAAGATGTCACCTTCAAAGCCGATCATGGGTGGAGCGCCAGCAACAAAGTTCGGTGTTGGTTGATCAGCGCCATCTCGCCGAAAATCATCAAGACGTTCTTCCAGGCAATCCTCACGATGATGTTGCCGTGGCCCTTGAGATGGTAATGAACGTAGAGAGAGCTGTTGCAGACTCATGTCATCAACAAATCCACCTGGGTGCGCCGTCGGCATGTTGTGCAAATCATCCTCGACATCATGATTGTCATAATAGGTCACAATGCGGTTCACAGAAATGCCAAGCTGTGCGCACCTTGCAGCAGGTCGAGTGGGCACGTGTTGGAGCCTTTCAGGAACAGGCGGCACCACAATGCGCACATAATCACCATGCTGAGGTCTGATTTGGCGTTGGTCTTGTAATGGAATGAGGACATGGTTGCGCCAGACAAGGCATCGGTTCTGGGTCATGGCACAATAGGGCGTAAGGCCCAAAAATGACAGAAGGTTCTGTCGGGTGAATGCATCAGGCACTGTGTAGGCACCTCTCACAAACTCGACCGCAGTGCTAGGCCGATGCGGATGGAATTCCACATCGATCAATATCATCTGATGCGTCGACCCTGTTGGGAGGTCGCCTTGTTTTTCTACCAAGACAGCTTGTCTGCCTGCTGTCTGCAGATTGATGGGTGGCCATCGTACGTGATAGATTTGCATGATCTGGTCAATGTCAAGGCCAATGATACGAGCAACATTGCGTCGATATCGTTGGTAGTTGATCCAGTTTGCCCATCCTTCTCCCACAGGGTAGTCAGGGCTGAAGGCAGTGATAGGATACCATTCTCGTCCTTCATCAGAAGATGAGGAGCTACCATCTGCATCTCCAACATCATCTTCGCCATCATCTTGTCCATGAACTTCATCTTGTATGCCATCGATGTCATTCTGATGGACCGCCTGGGCATTGTCAATGACTGGAATAGGAGCAACATGTGGTTGTCCAAGTTGTGCACCTGCCGCCAGAAAGGAAGTGCGGTCATCCTCAAAATCTTCACGTCGAGGTGGAAACGCAGGGTGATCGATGTGCAGAATCACACTGGTATAGTCCTCAAGATAGAAGGGTGGATCTCCTTCTACAACATGTTGGCCTTCAAGTTGAATAACGCAGGCCCTGGTCATCTGAAAGCATTGCCTTGACAGTTGCAAAGAGATCACAAGCTGCGCAAATGAAATCAACGGTGGCATAGCCTGAGCAAACTGTCCAAAAGCATTGTGTTGCCAACCATGGAATAAGGAGGTGAAGACTCCAACCGACAATCCAGTGGTTTGCTGGTGAATGATCAGATGGCAAGCATGGTATCTATTGGGTGCCAGCGGTGGATCAGGTCGTACAACGCCCAGTGCCAATGTGTCTGCTTGGTCAATCTCGTCATGCCATAACTCACGGATGTCATCCAACCAGCGATGCCAAAATTGGTCAAGCCAAAGGACACGTGGTGCGTGGCAGCGTAGATGTCGTTGTCCGTGAATGAACCAGGTCAAAACGTAAAGCACAGGGCCTTCCTCAAACTGCTCAGCAAGGGCTGTAGTTCGGAAATTGTATCGTAAAGTTTGCCACCAGGACGGTAACGCCTCAACCGGTGGGACCCAGTGCTGATTGGGATTCTCTGCTGGTGTCGAGCATGTGTTCCATTCAGGACATGATTGTTCCATCAGATAGTCAACAGGTTTCATGTTGTCGTTGTTGCAATGTGGAGCGCACGTCGCCGGGCTCAACACTGTCGGAGACAGTGGCTCCTCAGCGGTGCTGCCGTCCACAATGGCACTGAATGATGTTGATGTTGTCGCGCGAGAAGAAGTCAAATTCGAAGCAGCAATGGTCTGAAAATGATGCGGAGGGATAGCCAAAGTGGCTGTGCTACCATCATCAAAGTAAACACATTCTTCAAAATGAACACGATAGCCCTTGAAGCTTCGTAACCGAGGCATTGGCTTCCCCAACTCAATACCAGGGTAGATGGGAACATTGAAGTCAAGAGGATGTAGTTCAAGATGAAGTCCAAGAGCTCTTTCTCGAGCTTCCCAAGGAGTGACAAACCAAGGTTGATGAACAGCGCTATGATTCCACTGCAGTGTCAAAGCTGCGTGGTGTAGGGCTGGGGCCCTTCGGTCAACGCCCCCGAAGGCTGCTATTGACCAGGCGCACCAAAATGCGCTCCATCTTCTGCCGGCGTGGCCTCGTCGCCCTTGCTCGTCTTTCGAGGTCGTTTGCGCCTCTGTGCCTCCTGGAACTCGAACTCGGCCTGTGCGGAGAGCTCCGTCAGGTTGTTGGTCATGTTTTGGAGCCCGCTCAAAATGCGCTGAGTCGACTCCTTTGCTACTTCGTCTTTGGCGTCCTCGTCGTCCGAGATGAAATGCGCCTCTTCCTTCTCTGGACGAGGCTTCTTCTGCTCGAAGTCCTGCTTGGCCTTCTCCAGAACTTCTCGGGCATTGCGGATTTCCTCCTGGCACTTTGCTTCTTGCTGTTGAAACTGCTCCGTGTACTCCTTCCAGGTCACAAACGAAGCCGCAAGGAATGTGCGCCAGCTTGAAATCAAATTTGTGCGAGAGTTCAGAGCAGCGTCCATCGCTTTTTCTGCATCTGCCAAGACATCCACGGCTGAATGTAGCTGCTTGGCACTGACTTTGGTTGCAATGGCACCCTCCTTCTGCACAAAGACTTGCAAGTCGCTGGGCAGGGTGTCCGGACTCTGCTTGTTCAGCAAATTCATGACCTCGTTGAACTTCTTCTCGGCCGCCGTCTCGGTTGCAGGTTTGTTCGTACCAGGCGCTGTTGGCATGGTCGTCCACGGTGCGGCAACTGCATGAGGCCCACTGAGAGGTGGTGGTGGCGGTGGGGCCATCTGCTGGGCAGTCTGTGCATTGCCCTGCTGTGTTTTCCCCTGCTGTCCCTTGGCACCACCACCTTTTCCTTGATTCCGCCCACGCCGTCGCGGCTGTCGAGCATTGCGTGGACTCTGTCGTGGGCTCTGCGGCCAGTCCTGAGCCTGACCTGACCACGGTGTACTGCTGGTCGCATGGCTTTGTGCATAGGTTTGTTTGCCATACGACTTGCTCCTCTGTGCAGACGTGGGGACCATACAGGTGTCCCAACTGCCGCCGCACAGGTCGCAGTACCACGCGGTGGGGCTTCTCATCTTTTTGCACGTGCCACACAACCAACCCGTAGCCTGAGTGTTGGCCGCCATCTCTACGTAGAGCTGACGAAGAAAACCCGGGTCTCGAGAGTGATGTCGTTGAAGCACTGCAATCAATTGGTGCAATCTCGTAGTCGACAGTGGTCGTAGCCCACGTCGATGAAGATAAATTGACAATTTTGCCTTCGCCCTCCTCCTTCTTTCTGATCGCCGCCGCGTCAAAGTCGCCGTTGTAGAACTGCCAAAGGATCCCAATCCAAAGCAGTCGCCAAGGCATACGAAAAGAAGATAATGAGGACAATGTCAATGAAAAAGAGCAACTCGCAAAAATCCAGGGCACCGCCAGTTCAGATTATAAGCGAGGATGCAAACAAGGTGATCACCAGATTCCACTGGGAGAGCACTTGCAAATACCCAGGCGAGTGATTTACTTGGTGCTGGGACACCAAGGCAGTTGCGGGCTCGTAGGACCACGGACCAAGTCAACGTAGACCACCACCAGAGCCGCTCGCAAACAGCGGAAGCACTTGCAAAGGCACAGCCGCCACGCCAATGGCTGCGCCCGTGGGGAAACGTGCGAAAAAACCCCACTAAGGCAGGCAATCGGTTCCCCGGGGGGGAAGATCTTCCCGGAGAAACCGTCAGAGCCAAACCTTGAACTCAGAGAGGAACGAAGAAACACGAAGAAACACGAAGAAACAAAGAGACTTAAGGAAACGAAGAGATTTCATTTTTTAAAACATATTTCAATATATGTAAATGCAAAAAGAGGGGGACAGAGACGCAGACACAGAGCAGTCTCGCGTTTCCACGTGCCCTGGTCACACTCCAAACCGCTAAAGTGGAGCATTGTTGAAACAGCCAAAAAATTTGTAAGAAGTAGAATATTACTAAGGAATACTAAGGACATCTGAATTTCGGACTTTTGTTGTTTTTTTTTCGGCATTTTTGGGACTTGGAAATGGAGATGCTCTGGCGCAGTGTTTTTCGAAACTCGTCAGCCAGGCCTTTGCGCAGCCGTGTCCAACACGGTCCACATGAGGCTGATTTTTTCGCACAATGCAATGCTTTACTACCGTGCAACCAGTGCAAACCAGTGCAAACCCGTTCTAGTGTGGAATCTCTTTAAGAATCTAAACTTATGATTACACTGATTGCAAATATTACAAGCCGTTGCAAGTTGTGTTGCAAGTTGTGTTGCAAGTTGTTGCAAGTTGTACACGTCGAAGTTTTTAACATCGTTTTACATTTGTCTTGCGTCTTTTTGCGTCTTTTACCTGGATCTATCAGATCTATCAGATCTATCATGTCGCTTTCAACACCGCTCCCTCGAGGACTCGACTTGAAAATTGGAGAAAATTGGAGTTGTGAAGGCTGAGGAAGGCTGAAGGCTGAAGGCTGAAGGCTGAGCATGGAGCATTCGGCTGAGGAGCATTGCCGAGTTGCCGAGTCATTGTGCATCTGCTGCCAAGGCTGTTGCTGTCGGATGTTGTAACTCGGGTCTCGGCACATCTCGGCATGGAACTGTTTAAAACTAAAAGGATTACAGTTAAACGATTTAACAACTAATCAGTATCTGTTTAAACTAATGGATTAAACGATTTCGGATTAAAAACGGATGGAACTTGGAACTGTCCCTGGTCAATGATTTCATCAAGGACATCACAAGGACATCATGTGCTGTGTTGATCTGTGTTGCACATGGGCTTGGTGAAACCACAAAATCGGGAGTGGATCATAGTCGTTGGCACGTTGGCACGTTGGCACACATGGACACACATGGACAGGAAGCCTTGGCAGCAGATGCAAGCAGATGCAAGCAGATGCAAGCAGATGCACGCATTGTCCCTGCTGTTCCTGCTGTTCCTGCTGTTCCTGGGAAGGAAACCGACGTAGTCGTATAGCAGAAAGCAAACAATGCAAACTGATCAGTGTAGTAATTACGTTTTGTATGGTGATTTTTCATGTCTCTCTCGTCATCGATTTTGATTGGTTTTGCCTATCAACGGGTTGAAGCCCACGAGGTTCCAGCTGATGAGATTGGCAATGAGATTGAGGACCTTTCTTTGCCCATTTCACAGATGCAAAGGGCTTCGAATATCTTTCACGACCGACAGTCGCTCGCTCATGCTTTCTCAATCCCCGCTTTGCGATGGCTTTGTAACGGCAGGATGATGTTTTAAGCCTGTCAGGGCAGAGCGAGACTGAGGCCCACAGCACACGTGACATGTGTCCACTGTGTCCACACATGTCACTCGTGGTTTCAAACGAGTGCCAAGCCTGGTGTGGTTCTGACCTGGTGTTCTGACTTCAGGAGGAGTCTGTTGAGTCTGCTTACTTCTCAGATCGGGTTTTGAATTTTGGGGAGGAGTCATTGCTGAGAACAGTTGCGTGGCAATCTTTTCCCCAAGGTTGACTTGGCGTCACGAATTGCCAGCCGCGTCGTCCAACAAGGCCTTCATGTTGCTGTCGCTTGGAGTCATGGATTCATAACTGTCTTACTAGGAACATGTTTGAACTAGAGTCAACTAGAGAAACTAGAGTCTACAAGAAGCTTCGGAGGCATACAGCTTGACGTTGCGAAGGCGGTTCAGGACGCAGCAAAAGTGCTGAAAAACATGTCACTGCATTGGTCCAGAGTAGTTTGGAAAGCCCAACTGCAACTGAATCTGACTGCAGATTGCACATCGCAAGATGCCTCTCAAGAGATTTCAGTTCAGGACTTTGAAGAAGTTGAGGGCTTCAGTGAGGACCGCAGCAACGTCAGAGTAACCGAGTTACCTCTGTCCGCACTTTTGGTCTCAACATGTTTCATCACCTTTCGACCTTTCGAATGTGAAGACTGTGAAGACTGTGAAAACTTCTTTAGAGAATTTCTGTCGTCCGCTTCAGCAGGATGAGGAGTCTTTCGAAGAGGTGATTCCGAGCTGTTGAAATCCAGACACAACGAGTCACGCATTACTCCGCACGTTGCTACATTGCTCAGCATCCGCTTGTTCTCGGCCAAAATGGCGAACATGGCATGTGATTGAAATTGGCTGACCAGGTTGACAATACAGCAGCTCAGCAAGAGAGCTTCGATGAGATGGCAGCTCGTTTGGCAGATCGAAGTCCAACATTTTTCAAATTCCATTTCGACATTTTCGACATTTTCGACGCCAGTCGCCAAGTATGGCCAGCATGGGCATGGCATCACTTTTCATCTCTGAAGGCTCGCCAAACTTTGATCCAAGCGCAGAGTGGAAAGTTGCTTGCGGCCCTGCAGCTACTGCTAAGACAGCCAAAGACAGCCAAGGCATCACGGAGAGAGGAACCCGAATCTATTGGATTCTAGCAGATTCCCATCAGATTCTCATCAAAATTGATCAAACTTGCACATTGTTATCACATTGTTGCATTTGGCCCACTTTGACCCATCATTCTGAACTTGTTTTCTCTCCAAGTCCCTCTTTCTTTGGGGCTTCCTCAGCCCCGTGAGCGCGTTACCATCGCACTCTCACAAGGAACCACCAGAACCCAAGGAAAACTAAACGTTTGCTGGCAGACGGCAATTGAAAAAATGAAGATTCGTTTGCAACAACAATCAAATCAAAGAGTATGACGGTGTGATTCTTGCTGCGTGACGATCAGGTTGAGGAGGTTGAGGAGGTTGAGGAGGTTGATACCAAGCAGGCTGAAGTGGAGCCCCTGCGTCGTGAGGCTTCGAAGTTGTGAAATATACTTGTAATACTGTGCTTGGCTTCAGACTACTTCCAATTTCTTCAAACCGCTTCAAACTGCTTCTAAGAAACTTCAAAAAGGGCACCATTTTGCGAGGCCCGGGACACGCTGCTGAAAGCTGCCCGCGATGGCCGCTTGGCATCGGCGTTCAAGGAGATGCGCAAGGCGAGTGGGTCACAGTGTGGCTTCATGTAGGTGCTTGGTGTGAGTAAGACAATCTGATACAGTCTGTTTTGCTTGTCTTCGGGACGAGCTTCGCAAACGTCATGCTTTTGGGTCAGGTTTTGTATGGTTTTATATGGCTTTTCTATGGTTTGATCATTTTATCTGATTTGATTGTTCTTCATTTATTTAAATTTTCGTTCTCAGGATGTCGAGAGCGGGCAGTTCCAATTCGTCATCACAAAGTTGAAAATTAAACCCAGAGAACCAACAGAAGGAGAGACATCATCCTTCAGTAAAGGACAGCAGCCGCGTGTCTATTCGGAATATCTCATGTTGTAAGATCCTGCTTTTGGCCCCGTAAGGGTTCAAAAGTGTGGTTCCTGCTGCGTGACGATCAGGTTGAGGAGGTTGAGGAGGTTGATACCAAGCAGGCTGAAGTGGAGTCCCTGCGTCGTGAGGCTTCGAAGTTGTGAAATGTGGTGGCTTTGGCCTTGACGGCCTTGACCAGTGCAGAGACACTCCAGGGCCATACAAAGAAGCGCCAAGTGACGCTGATGCCGAAAAGCCTGCGCATGCCATGCCAGCTTGGAGGTCCAAGGTTCCTAATGCCACCCAGGGTAGCCTTGGCAGCTTGGTGTCTTTGAAAGCTTGGCAGGACTATCAGTTCTGCAACGTTCACAAGACAGGTTTCTTCTGCGATGGCACCACTCGCATTCGCTGCTGCAAGTTGGAGGATGGCTATGCCAAATGCGGTTCAACTGCAAACTCAGGCACTTGTGCAGCCGAGAAGGCTGACTTATCCAAGCTGAAAAACCTTGGGTTCTATAAAACAAGACAGGCTAGCAGCTTTTGCCAGAGACAGCTTCACGTCGGCATCTATTGCTACAAGCACCGCTACGTCTACTGCTGCAACTATGGAGCGGGAGTTGTAGAATGCCAACCTCAACACCAGAGCGGCCGCTGGTGCATGGATGTGTTTCTCTAATTCGTTCTAGGTCTGAAATTGTAAAGTTGCACGGCTTGGTCGGTCGCACCCTTTGGGCGCCATTTGTACGACCTTTCAGCTGCACAGAGCTTGAAAAAAACAAGCAGCTGAATTGTAAGCTTTCTCGCAGTTTGTGCACCAACCTGGTGACTGCATTGCTGAGCACAGAGCTTGTTGGTTGGAGTTACTGCGGAAAACCACCTCCAAACCCGGAAGAGCAGTGGAAAATCGACGCTCCGGATTTTGTGTAGTTGCTTTATTGAAGCCAGACCAAAATCAAAGGTGGGATGACCATCCTCATGATCGTGTCTTGAAGATACACATGCATTCCTAGGTGCTCCAATCACAAGGACAGGCTATTTTCCCGCCTTTTTTTTGTGGTTGGTTGTGACACTTCTGGAAAATGCCCTGCTGTTTGGATGGCCATGTTGAATCAGTGTTATTGACTCCTCAAACGAGCTGTGAGTGAGCTGCTTTGCTTGAAGATGGTTTGAAGACAGCTTGGGGATGGAAGATAAGAAGATGATCCATCATTGATGCTGGTAATGATGTGTTTCTGCGTTTCTGCTTGAGTTGTTTCAGTTTCCAGTTCGTTCAGCCATTCGTCCCAGTGTGACGTCATGTCTTGCCGAACGTGCTTGGTACTGGTGGCTTTGGCCTTGACGGCCTTGACCAGTGCAGAGGACGCAACTGGTCATTCCCCTGAGCTGACTGAGTTGCCAGATGAGAGGGGCTTGCCAGACACTCCAGGGCCATACAAAGAAGCGCCAAGTGACGCTGATGCCGAAAAGCCTGCGCATGCCATGCCAGCTTGGAGGTCCAAGGTTCCTAATGCCACCCAGGGTAGCCTTGGCAGCTTGGTGTCTTTGAAAGCTTGGCAGGACTTCAGTTCTGCAACGTTCACAAGACAGGTTTCTTCTGCGATGGCACCACTCGCATTCGCTGCTGCAAGTTGGAGGATGGCTATGCCAAATGCGGTTCAACTGCAAACTCAGGCACTTGTGCAGCCGAGAAGGCTGACTTATCCAAGCTGAAAAGCCTTGGGTTCTATAAAACAAGACAGGCAAGCAGCTTTTGCCAGAGACAGCTTCACGTCGGCACCTATTGCTACAAGCACCGCTACGTCTACTGCTGCAACTATGGAGCGGGAGTTGTAGAATGCCAACCTCAACACCAGAGCGGCCGCTGGTGCATGGATGTGTTTCTCTAATTCGTTCTAGGTCTGAAATTGTAAAGTTGCACGGCTTGGTCGGTCGCACCCTTTGGGCGCCATTTGTACGACCTTTCAGCTGCACAGAGCTTGAAAAAAACAAGCAGCTGAATTGTAAGCTTTCTCGCAGTTTGTGCACCAACCTGGTGACTGCATTGCTGAGCACAGAGCTCGCTTGTTGGTTGGAGTTACTGCGGAAAACCACCTCCAAACCCGGAAGAGCAGTGGAAAATCGACGCTCCGGATTTTGTGTAGTTGCTTTATTGAAGCCAGACCAAAATCAAAGGTGGGATGACCATCCTCATGATCGTGTCTTGAAGATACACATGCATTCCTAGGTGCTCCAATCACAAGGACAGGCTATTTTTCTGCCTTTTTTTTGTGGTTGGTTGTGACACTTCTGGAAAATGCCCTGCCGTTTGGATGGCCATGTTGAATCAGTGTTATTGACTCCTCAAACGAGCTGTGAGTGAGCTGCTTTGCTTGAAGATGGTTTGAAGACAGCTTGGGGATGGAAGATAAGACGATGATCCATCATTGATGCTGGTAATGATGTGTTTCTGCGTTTCTGCTTGAGTTGTTTCAGTTTCCAGTTCGTTCAGCCATTCGTCCCAGTGTGACGTCATGTCTTGCCGAACGTGCTTGGTACTGGTGGCTTTGGCCTTGACGGCCTTGACCAGTGCAGAGGACGCAACTGGTCATTCCCCTGAGCTGACTGAGTTGCCAGATGAGAGGGGCTTGCCAGACACTCCAGGGCCATACAAAGAAGCGCCAAGTGACGCTGATGCCGAAAAGCCTGCGCATGCCATGCCAGCTTGGAGGTCCAAGGTTCCTAATGCCACCCAGGGTAGCCTTGGCAGCTTGGTGTCTTTGAAAGCTTGGCAGGACTATCAGTTCTGCAACGTTCACAAGACAGGTTTCTTCTGCGATGGCACCACTCGCATTCGCTGCTGCAAGTTGGAGGATGGCTATGCCAAATGCGGTTCAACTGCAAACTCAGGCACTTGTGCAGCCGAGAAGCCTGACTTATCCAAGCTGAAAAGCCTTGGGTTCTATAAAACAAGACAGGCAAGCAGCTTTTGCCAGAGACAGCTTCACGTCGGCACCTATTGCTACAAGCACCGCTACGTCTACTGCTGCAACTATGGAGCGGGAGTTGTAGAATGCCAACCTCAACACCAGAGCGGCCGCTGGTGCATGGATGTGTTTCTCTAATTCGTTCTAGGTCTGAAATTGTAAAGTTGCACGGCTTGGTCGGTCGCACCCTTTGGGCGCCATTTGTACGACCTTTCAGCTGCACAGAGCTTGAAAAATCAAGCAGCTGAATTGTAAGCTTTCTCGCAGTTTGTGCACCAACCTGGTGACTGCATTGCTGAGCACAGAGCTTGTTGGTTGGAGTTACTGCGGAAAACCACCTCCAAACCCGGAAGAGCAGTGGAAAATCGACGCTCCGGATTTTGTGTAGTTGCTTTATTGAAGCCAGACCAAAATCAAAGGTGGGATGACCATCCTCATGATCGTGTCTTGAAGATACACATGCATTCCTAGGTGCTCCAATCACAAGGACAGGCTATTTTCCCGCCTTTTTTTTGTGGTTGGTTGTGACACTTCTGGAAAATGCCCTGCTGTTTGGATGGCCATGTTGAATCAGTGTTATTGACTCCTCAAACGAGCTGTGAGTGAGCTGCTTTGCTTGAAGATGGTTTGAAGACAGCTTGGGGATGGAAGATAAGAAGATGATCCATCATTGATGCTGGTAATGATGTGTTTCTGCGTTTCTGCTTGAGTTGTTTCAGTTTCCAGTTCGTTCAGCCATTCGTCCCAGTGTGACGTCATGTCTTGCCGAACGTGCTTGGTACTGGTGGCTTTGGCCTTGACGGCCTTGACCAGTGCAGAGGACGCAACTGGTCATTCCCCTGCGCTGACTGAGTTGCCAGATGAGAGGGGCTTGCCAGACACTCCAGGGCCATACAAAGAAGCGCCAAGTGACGCTGATGCCGAAAAGCCTGCGCATGCCATGCCAGCTTGGAGGTCCAAGGTTCCTAATGCCACCCAGGGTAGCCTTGGCAGCTTGGTGTCTTTGAAAGCTTGGCAGGACTATCAGTTCTGCAACGTTCACAAGACAGGTTTCTTCTGCGATGGCACCACTCGCATTCGCTGCTGCAAGTTGGAGGATGGCTATGCCAAATGCGGTTCAACTGCAAACTCAGGCACTTGTGCAGCCGAGAAGCCTGACTTATCCAAGCTGAAAAGCCTTGGGTTCTATAAAACAAGACAGGCAAGCAGCTTTTGCCAGAGACAGCTTCACGTCGGCACCTATTGCTACAAGCACCGCTACGTCTACTGCTGCAACTATGGAGCGGGAGTTGTAGAATGCCAACCTCAACACCAGAGCGGCCGCTGGTGCATGGATGTGTTCGTCTAATTCGTTCTAGGTCTGAAATTGTAAAGTTGCACACGGCTTGGTCGGTCGCGCCATTTGGGCGCCATTTGTACGACCTTTCAGCTGCACAGAGCTTGAAAAAAGCAAGCAGCTGAATTGTAAGCTTTCTCGCAGTTTGTCCACCAACCTGCTGACTGCATTGCTGACCCTGCATTGCAGCTGCACAGAGCTTGTTGGTTGGGGTTACTGCGGAAAAAACACCTCCAAACCCGGAAGAGCAGTGGGAAATCGACGCTTCGTATTTTGTGTAGTTGCTTTATTGAAGTCAGACCAAAATCAAAGGTGGGATGACCATCCTCATGATCGTGTCTTGAAGATACACATGCATTCCTAGGTGCTCCAATCACCAGGACAGGCTATTTTTCCGCCTTTTTTTTGTGGTTGGTTGTGACACTTCTGGAAAATGCCCTGTTTGGATGGCCGTGTTGAATCAGTGTTATTGACTCCTCAAACGAGCTGTGAGTAAGCTTTGCTTGAAGATGGTTTGAAGACAGCTTGGGGATGGAAGATAAGACGATGATCCATCATTGATGCTGGTAATGATGTGTTTCTGCGTTTCTGCTTGAGTTGTTTCAATTTCCAGTTCGTTCAGCCATTCGTCCCAGTGTGACGCCATGTCTTGCCGAACGTGCTTGGTACTGGTGGCTTTGGCCTTGACGGCCTTGACCAGTGCAGAGGACGCAACTGGTCATTCCCCTGAGCTGACTGAGTTGCCAGATGAGAGGGGCTTGCCAGACACTCCAGGGCCATACTGATGCCGAAAAGCCTGCGCATGCCATGCCAGCTTGGAGGTCCAAGGTTCCTAATGCCACCCAGGGTAGCCTTGGCAGCTTGGTGTCTTTGAAAGCTTGGCAGGACTTTCAGTTCTGCAACGTTCACAAGACAGGTTTCTTCTGCGATGGCACCACTCGCATTCGCTGCTGCAAGTTGGAGGATGGCTATGCCAAATGCGGTTCAACTGCAAACTCAGGCACTTGTGCAGCCGAGAAGGCTGACTTATCCAAGCTGAAAAGCCTTGGGTTCTATAAAACAAGACAGGCTAGCAGCTTTTGCCAGAGACAGCTTCACGTCGGCACCTATTGCTACAAGCACCGCTACGTCTACTGCTGCAACTATGGAGCGGGAGTTGTAGAATGCCAACCTCAACACCAGAGCGGCCGCTGGTGCATGGATGTGTTTCTCTAATTCGTTCTAGGTCTGAAATTGTAAAGTTGCACGGCTTGGTCGGTCGCACCCTTTGGGCGCCATTTGTACGACCTTTCAGCTGCACAGAGCTTGAAAAATCAAGCAGCTGAATTGTAAGCTTTCTCGCAGTTTGTGCACCAACCTGGTGACTGCATTGCTGAGCACAGAGCTTGTTGGTTGGAGTTACTGCGGAAAACCACCTCCAAACCCGGAAGAGCAGTGGAAAATCGACGCTCCGGATTTTGTGTAGTTGCTTTATTGAAGCCAGACCAAAATCAAAGGTGGGATGACCATCCTCATGATCGTGTCTTGAAGATACACATGCATTCCTAGGTGCTCCAATCACAAGGACAGGCTATTTTCCCGCCTTTTTTTTGTGGTTGGTTGTGACACTTCTGGAAAATGCCCTGCTGTTTGGATGGCCATGTTGAATCAGTGTTATTGACTCCTCAAACGAGCTGTGAGTGAGCTGCTTTGCTTGAAGATGGTTTGAAGACAGCTTGGGGATGGAAGATAAGAAGATGATCCATCATTGATGCTGGTAATGATGTGTTTCTGCGTTTCTGCTTGAGTTGTTTCAGTTTCCAGTTCGTTCAGCCATTCGTCCCAGTGTGACGTCATGTCTTGCCGAACGTGCTTGGTACTGGTGGCTTTGGCCTTGACGGCCTTGACCAGTGCAGAGGACGCAACTGGTCATTCCCCTGAGCTGACTGAGTTGCCAGATGAGAGGGGCTTGCCAGACACTCCAGGGCCATACAAAGAAGCGCCAAGTGACGCTGATGCCGAAAAGCCTGCGCATGCCATGCCAGCTTGGAGGTCCAAGGTTCCTAATGCCACCCAGGGTAGCCTTGGCAGCTTGGTGTCTTTGAAAGCTTGGCAGGACTATCAGTTCTGCAACGTTCACAAGACAGGTTTCTTCTGCGATGGCACCACTCGCATTCGCTGCTGCAAGTTGGAGGATGGCTATGCCAAATGCGGTTCAACTGCAAACTCAGGCACTTGTGCAGCCGAGAAGGCTGACTTATCCAAGCTGAAAAGCCTTGGGTTCTATAAAACAAGACAGGCTAGCAGCTTTTGCCAGAGACAGCTTCACGTCGGCACCTATTGCTACAAGCACCGCTACGTCTACTGCTGCAACTATGGAGCGGGAGTTGTAGAATGCCAACCTCAACACCAGAGCGGCCGCTGGTGCATGGATGTGTTTCTCTAATTCGTTCTAGGTCTGAAATTGTAAAGTTGCACGGCTTGGTCGGTCGCACCCTTTGGGCGCCATTTGTACGACCTTTCAGCTGCACAGAGCTTGAAAAAAACAAGCAGCTGAATTGTAAGCTTTCTCGCAGTTTGTGCACCAACGTGGTGACTGCATTGCTGAGCACAGAGCTTGTTGGTTGGAGTTACTGCGGAAAACCACCTCCAAACCCAGAAGAGCAGTGGAAAATCGACGCTCTGGATTTGGTTGTTGTTGCTAATAAAAATTCAGCCAGGCCAAAATCATCCAAAATCAAAGGTATCAAAGGTGAGATGACCATCCTCATGGGAGGAAGGTGGATCTTCCTGTTTTGTGTCACGACTTGCGCCTGTCGATGCAGGTCTGCGGGCTACCTTTGGCTGATCATCGCTGTGGGACCTGTTGCTCTGACCATTGATCTGATCAAGGCAGATAAAACGTGGCTTTTCAACGTACAACACACGCGAGCCAGTGAATGCTGCAGGAAATACATGGAGGGTTGAAGTCCTTGCTGTAAGGTTTGTGTGCTTTTATGTAGGCATCAAAATAGTGTTCATGTGATTTGGTGTTTGATGACCGACTTCGACTTTAGTCTTGAGCGACTACCACTCTTTCAGGCTGGACAAGGAGCAGTTGGAAGCACAAGCTGCAGGTTGCTTCTTTATGTCGACTCTTCCTTGTGCTTTGGCCAGATTAGGAAAGGAACAATGTCTGTCTCTGGACAATAGAATCACCAATTTTGGTCTTTTTATCAGAAGTTCTCCCTTGGATTTCTTGGACGGTCCTTTCCTTTGATGACTGCAATGCACACTATCGGTGCTAGTAGATGGCAAGACTTGTTCAATGATGTGCCGCCGTGATGGCATCATTCAATTGACTTTAACTGGCACATCTGGCACATCTGGCACATCTGGCACCCGGCATTGTTTATTTGTGTGAAGTATCATGAAGTCGTTTTTGGAGCGATGCCGGCGATTCCTTTAGCGATGCCGACTTCAGGCAGTCTTTCCGACTTTCTGGCTGCAAGTTGAACAGTGGCCCAGAGTACGCCCTCCATGCCTACATCAAGGCAGGTTGGCAGCTTCACAGCAGGGAGAGATTGTTTCGGTGATTAATAATGAGATATAATGAGTAAAGGTGAGATGAACACGTGCAACCAAATCGACCAAGGTGGTCACTCAATGAATGAACCTGGTTTGATTGGTTATATAGCCCTTACCCCAAAAGACATCGGTGACATTAGTAGTATGTAATAGTATGTATGCATTTGTTTTCAGCACAGAATAGTATTTTCGAGGACACACCCTGCAGGAGCTACCTTTGTCACCAACCAGTTCTGGTCCTTTTTGATGTCTTCCCCAAACGTGGTTGGCATGGCCAATGCCACAGCAGCTGGCTGGGGGAACTTGGGCAGCGGTGTTACACAGATGTTTATAATCTCAGTGCTGTTCAATCCAATGGTGAGTTCTGGCATGCCAGCAAACACTGCCTGGCGGGTTGCCATGATCGTTCCTGCTGTCCTTTTCCTGATTTGCGCAGCCACCATGAAACTCTTGTGTTGGGACACACCCACGGCCAAGCGCTTCGATGTGTCTGTGACGGGTAAGACCCAGAAACCATCTTTGTGGGACTATGTCGCGGTGCTGAAAGACATCCGCATCATTGTGATGATTTTTCAATACAGTGCATGATTCGGCACCGAACTCGCTATGAACAACCAACTGGCCACCCATTTCAGGACCTATTTCCAAATGGATGCGGCAGATGCATCAGCCTTGGCAGGAGCTTTTGGCCTCATGAACCTGTTTTCTAGGTCCCTGGGAGGCATCACCAGTGACGTCCTCTTCAAGTACGTTGGTTTCCGAGGTCGCATTTGGGCGCAATTCTTGGCCCTTTTCTTTGAAGCGGTCTTCCTCTTCTGCATGGTGGACAGCTCGCAGCCATGGTATGTTGCTTTGGCCGAGTTGATTTGTTTCTCCCTCTCTTTGTCCAGATGGCAGAAGGTACAACTGTGGAATTGTGCCTTTCATGAACAAGCAGCAGCTGGCGGTGGTGTCTGCACTGGTTGGGGCTTGCGGAAATTTGGGAGTTGTTATCCCTGGGTTTTGCTTCTGCAAACCCATCAACGATCCGCTGCTTCCTTTCCAGGTCCATGCAGGACAGGACATGTCATTTTTTGGGCTTTGCTGTCCCCTTGCTACTACTGGCGGGAGCATGGGGGCATGTTCCAAGGCCCAGCTGTGGATAAGATCGGATAAGACCTTTGCGGATAAGACATCTGCGGATAAGACATCTGAGCCAGCTGGGGAGAAGCCCCAAGCTGCAGAATCCACTGAAATGACCGTATAAAGTTTGGCCTGTTCTTTTTTTGTCACCTAGGTATTGGAGAAACATTTTTTTCGAAGATAGCAAAGGACAGTCATGCAGAAGGCATGCTTTGCTGGCCAGAATGATCCTTTGCATGGAGTGCAGGATCATTTTGTTTCTGGTGGATGAGCACCAACGTCGCTGATAGGCTGATCTCAGCACGAAAAGGAACTTGAGCAGCTTGGGGCAAACCGCATGGAGCGTCTCTCTTGCATGGCTACATCTACAGCCAAGCGTGGCCTTTTACGTTTGAATTTGTAGGCAATTTGTCGCTGTGTTGCTGAGAGGTCTACAGTATCTGTACTTGTATTGGTCTGTGTATGAAATGGAAAGTACAGTCCAGTCGATGGCATATAGCATATTTATATATATATATACACATTAGCCATATAGCCTTTCAAGCCGGACGGCGGAAGTTCCAAAAATCTAAAACAATTCAATGCTTTAGGACGACGCAATAGCTATATGAATGGAATTCAAGTTTTTTGTTCTTTTCTTGTCTTTTCCTTTCTTTCCTCAGCTTCTTGTTTTTGTTTTTGGTTTTCTCTTCTCTTCTCTTTTCTCTTCTCTTCTCTTTTCTCTTCTCTTTTCTCTTCTCTTTTCTCTTCTCTTCTCTCTTCTCTCTTCTCTTTTCTCTTTTCTCTTCTCTGTTCTCTTCTCTTCTCTTTTCTCTTCTCTTTTCTCTTCTCTTCTCTCTTCTCTCTTCTCTTTTCTCTTTTCTCTTCTCTGTTCTCTTCTCTTCTCTCTTCTCCTCTCTTCTCTTCTCTCTTCTCCTCTCTTCTCTTCTCTCTTCTCTTCTCTCTTCTTTTCTCTTCTCTTTTCTCTTCTCTTTTCTCTTCTCTTTTCTCTTCTCTTCTCTCTTCTTTTCTCTTCTCTTTTCTCTTCTCTTTTCTCTTCTCTTTTCTCTTCTCTTCTCTGTTCTCTTCTCTTCTCTTTTCTCTTCTCTTCACCTCTCCTCTCCTCTTTTCTCCTGATTTTTTTTTGCGTTTTTTAAGACTCTATTTTTTGAGCTAGCTTTTGGCTTCTGGCTTCTGACTTCTGGCTCGTGTGGCTTTTGGCTTTGGGCTTCTTCGGTCCGAGGAGCGAAGAAAAGGAGAGAAATACCATGCAAAATGAAATGTTTGAATTTCAAGATGCTGCACATCAGAAAAATGATAAGTTCGAGTTTCAAAATGCGGCGAAAACCATACAAACTCAGAGGTTCCAGCTCCCAAAGAGGGCCGGTATGGACTAGTGCATCCCTCATGCGTCAGACCTGGGTTCAATACCCGGGTGCAACACTAGGCGGACAGGCGGGCCCGTAAACACCTTGGGGTTCCAGCTCCCAAATGCTTCAGATATGATGTAAAATGAAAGGTTCAAACTGCAACACGTGCAGGCACTGTGCCGCTGAGAGTTCCTGTTTTCAAGAATATTGAATATACCGAAATTGATGGGAACCATTGGGAAATATAACTGTAGACGAAATGAGAGAGCTACCAACTGCCAACTAATAACAACAACCAACAACTTACAATCACCACCACCACAACAACAAACAAACACAAACACACCAACAGAACGCCTTAGGACTTAGGACCCTCACCTCCCTGTGTATTTGGCCTCTCAGTGAAGGTGTAGGTCGATTTCCAGGACTATTTGCAACATGTTCGGAGCTATTGGACAAAGGATTTTGCTCAGACGTTTGTTTCTAAGAGCTATTTCCAAGATATGAAGAACTATGTTAACTTGGATTTGTTCATTGTTTCACTTAAGAACCGTCAAAAAAACGATGCGTGAATTCTACCATGTCTTTCACTCATGTGTGCAGCCAGGTTGACACATCTATCCGCTGCTGTATCGGATCGTAGTGCCCTTTAAGCCATACGCGCTGTGAAAAAGGCTTGTTTTGCTTTTTGGACTGCGCGATACCGTGTCAAATTCACATTGGTAGCGGAGCAGGTGACGACCTGCATCCGGGCACGTTGCAGATCCAGTGACCGCTTTCTTGTCCTCGCTCTTTTTCATCCAACCGTCAGACTTTGAGCACTCGTTCTCCGAAATCGGCTGTACTCAGTAGTGTGAGACAGCCCTGCAATCAGTTGATCCATGTGGCACAACCCAGCATCCGCCGAAATGTCCATTGCCGGACTTAAGTTTCAGCCAGGAACATCCAATAGAATTGCCGGATCCCCACAAGAGACTAAATCGGGGTCATACATCTATTGGGGTGATGCCGCATCTTTTCATGATTGGAAGTTCCGAACTGAACTCAGAATCCGATTGCGTGATCAAGCCCAGTCGCAGCAGGATCCTGTTGATGGACCTGCGACTGCGACTGCGACTGCTGCCACTGCATCCGCAGAACCTACTTTGGTGCTCCTATAGAGTTATAAGTAGTTATAACTTTAGTTATACAAAAAGTTATGAAAAGTTATGAAGTGAAGCAAATATCAACTATTTTGTCACATTTTTATAATTTAGAAAAATTGAAAAAACATTTGTTTTTACTGTATCGAAAACAATATGTTTTCTAATTACAGCGGTTGAGCCGCTTCGAAGTTCTTTTTTTGCAAAATGAGCGGTTTTCACCGCTTCCATGGCTGAGGGAATGTGCAACTGGTCTTTAAACAGAACAGGCCACTGTGGGAGTGCGCCTTTTTAGGTTTTTTTGTGCACCTGCAATGGGTTAGTTTGCTCTTTGCAATCTCACCTTTGCAGTTTCTTTTCTTTTTACAAAGACAAAAAAGAGAAACCAAAACACAAAAAAAAAACAAGAAACAAAAAAAAAAGACAAGACCCAACACTCTGCATCTGACCCCCTCCCCTTGAGGTGTGCAATCTTGTTTTTTGTTTTTTTTGTTTTTTTTGGTTTCTTGGTGTTTTGCTTTCTTGGTTCGTTGTTTCTTTTGAGGGACTGGCAAAAAAAGTGGCAGGATCTAACTCTTTGCCACTTTTCCCCCCTTAGGGATTGCAAATTTGTTTGTGGTTGTTTCTGCTTGCTTTAGGTCTGTGGTTCCATTAGAAACCATGTAAAAACCAAGGAAAATGCAGGTATCCTTGGGGGAAGGTTAGGGGCTTGGGGCATGGATTAAGCAATTTTGTCTTTGACTTATTTTTGAAAACATGCCAGAAGACTATGAAAAAACAAAGGCAGCCAATGAGTACGTTTTTTGATATTGACATTGTTGACTATAAACCCCAGTTTCCCCTAGTACATCTCAATATATCCCACCCATATGGAAATGTCTCAAAATGAGGCGCGCCCTTTTTTCCTCTTTAAAGTAGCGTTTTGGGGGTCAAAAAGGGCGCGCCTCATTTTGAGAAATCCCCATATACCACAGAGGTCTTTACAGGCTGGGGTGAGGGACTGAGGGATTGGATTAGATTAGATTGGATTAGATTAGATTAAATTAGATAGGTTGGATTGGATTGGGTTGGCTTGGATTGGATTGGATTGGGTTGGGTTGGATTAGATTAGATTAGATAGATTGGATTGGAATTAGATTGGATTGGATTAGATTAGATTAGATTAGATAGATTGGATTTGACTGGATTGGATTGGATTGGACTGAATTGGATTGGATTGGATTAGATTTGATTGGATTAGATTAGAGTAGATTAGATTAGATTGGATTGGATTGGGTTGGGTTGGGTTGGATTGGATTGGCATTAGATTAGATTAGATTGGATTGGGTTGGATTGGATTGGAGATTAGATTAGATTAGATTGGATGAGGTTGGATTGGATTGGATTGGATGGGCTGGGATTGGATGGGGGAGGGTTGGATTGGATCTGATTGGATTGGGTTGGATTGGATTGGGTTGGATTGGATTGGGTTGGATTGGATCAGATTAGATTAGATTAGATTGGATTAGGGAGTGTACCAGTATACCACCAGTATACCACCCGTATACCACCAGTATACCACCAGTATACCACCAGTATACCATGGTATACGGTCAGTATACCATGGTATACGGTCAGTATACCATGGTATACGGTCAATATACCCTAGTATACCGTAGTGTACCCAAGTAAACCCAAGTTTCCCCTAATATATCTCAATATATCCCACCCATATACCACAGAGGCCTTTTTCAGTATTTGAATAAGATTGGATTGCATTGGATTGGAATTAGATTAGATTGGATTGGATTGGGTTGGATTGGATTGGATTGAAATTAGATTAGATTAGGTTGGATTGGATTGGATTGGGTTGGATTAGAATTAGATTAGATTAGATTAGATAGATGGGATTGGATTGGATTGGGTTGGATTGGATTGGATTAGATTGGATTGGATTTGTTTGGGTTTGAGTGGGTTGGATTGGATTGGATTGGATTAGGTTAGATTAGATATATCTGGATTGGATTGGATTTGACTGGATTGGATTGAATTGGATTGGATTAGATTTGATTTGATTAGATTAGATAGATTGGTTTGGTTTGGATTGGATTGGATTGGGTTGGATTGGATTTGTTTGGGTTTGATTGGGTTGGATTGGATTGGATTGGATTAGATTAGATTAAATATATCTGGATTGGATTGGATTTGATTGGATTGGATTAGATTAGATATATCTGAATTGGATTGGATTTGATTGGGTTGGATTGGATTAGATACATATATCAATCAAAAGTAATCCAGGTTTCCAAGAATGCTGCTTTTTTAAAGGAAGATTGTGTTGCCATAAAGGACAATGCTCTGTTGTAAGGAGCGAAAAAACATTCTTAAAGAATCTCACATTTTAACACATATTGCACTTTTGAAAGGGATGCTCTATGTCAAAAATACTGCATATTGTGCAGCAAATTTGGCTTTTCTAAAAGGGATACTGCTCCTTTGAAAGGAAGGTTAGACATGTGGAAATAACAAGATTTCCTTTGAAAGGGGTCCCCAAGGTGAAAGAGGTCCTGGCCAAGAATGTTCCCTATGCGCGCGAAGCCCCCAAGATTAATTTCGACCGAGTTTTTCATACAAAGGCAAAAACTCGGTCGAAATTAATCTTGGAGGCTTCTAGGCCAGGACCCCTTTCACCTTGAGGACCCCTTTCAAAGGAAATCTTGTTAAATGCACACTGTACTCCTCCAAAGGGCATGGTGAAACTTTTAAAGGAACACTTGATATTTTATAGGGATATTGTTCTGCAAAAACACACTGCATTGCTCCAAAGGAAGATTGCACTTATGAAGAAGGGTATGCTGCATTTCTGTTTTGAATACTGCATGCATTTGTTGGCAGGTATGGGTATGTTGATGTATATTGTAATTACGTTGAAGACATCTAGGATATCCTGCAAAAATTGAGTTTTGTAAAAGCACTCTGCAGCATTTAGCTAAGGTAGAGTGAACACCTGGACACTTCTTCAAGCAATACATCCAGTGGACATGAACACATCTTCATTCACAGTTTGGGCTTTAACACGTGATTAATTATAGTGTTTGACATGCTGAAAACGGCTGTTCAAACAAAAACAGCTTTTAGCGGTTTGAAAACCGCTCCATTTAGCATTTTTTAAAGCGGTTGAAACCGCTTCAAACAGCAAACACTGAAAATCATCAAAAAGATCAAAATTTGAACAATTTTAAAGATTTTTTTTATAGCAAAAAAAAGTTACGAAACGTTAGCTAAGAAGTTATGACTTAGTAACTAGTTATAACTATAGGGTTATAATCACTTACCAACTCTATAGGAGCACCATAGTAGTTGAGAGCCGAATGAGGAAGAGTTTCCCTTTTCTGGCCAACATGTCCCATCGCCAAAATCTGCTGCATCCCCAAAGACAGCTGCTTCCCCGAAATCAGATTCGTCACAGGGTAAGCAGAAGACACCTTCAGATAGAAGCATCTTAGTTAACAAGATTGTAGAAGGTCTTAGAGGTGATGCTGTTCTGTTGGCTAGAGATTCGGGATTGGAAACCCTATCACGCCCTGGAGGTCTAGCGCAACTCATTGAGACCATCCGGAATCATGTTTTTCCCAGAGCCTTGGAGGAAGGGAAAGAACTTTTTCGTGCTGGACAACAGATTGGTGGTCCTTTGTCACGGTAACCTTCAGAAAGCATGCTGTCATATGTGCAGCGCCATCGTCGCTGGTGGAATGTTTTGACTGAACTAGATCCCAGCATGGCTGTTTCTGAATCTTTCCGGATTGAGCTGATGCTTGAACTTTCAGGGGTTTCTCGACAGGAGATTCTCGTGGTGAAGGCTTGTAGAGCCGATGGTAGCTTCGAGAGCACTGCTTGTGTTTTGCTTGACCACTACAGTGGCATTCATCTCCGTGAAGGGTCCCGATCATGGACTGGTAAAGTAAAGTGTACCCAACCTCATCATCTCAATCTGGCAAGGGATACAGTTTCAATAGATCTGCCCACATGGCTTACCCTGAAGGGGAAGACCAGGAGTGGGATGAATCCCAGAATTGGAATGAGGATGATGGGGATGAACCAGACAAGTATGTCGGTTTACTTGGAGGTATTGAGGAACAGGAAGAGCTTGGAAGCCCCGAACATGACTATGAATGGTTTGATGGTGTTGATGAAACGGAAACAGTAGCTTTCAATGCAATGATTGCCCTGAGCATCCCATATTGATTAGGATCAAGATATTGATATTTAAGGCTCAAAAATCAATATGAGATATTGATTTTTCATATCAATATTTCAATGTGAAAAATGATCATTTTGGAATCAAGATTTCAAGTGAGAAAGCAAGATTTCAGAAGCAGCAGCCAAGCCTTTTTCCAAGCAAAACTGGAGATTTTTGTCTCTTGCCAGGGGTGAAACTGCTACCTTCCTAGAGCCTACCTTGGCCTTTGCCAAAGCCTTCTTGGCCTTTGCCAAAGCCTTCTTGGCCTTTTCCAAAGCTCCTGTGCCTTTTCCAAAGCTCCTGTGCCTTTTCCAAAGCTTTGTGGGCCTTTTCCAAAGCTTCTTGAGCCTTTTCCAAAGCTTTCTCCCAAGACCAGGGAAACCTTTTCCAGGGGCAAGGGTCTTTTCCAAGACTAGCTAGGCTAGCCTTTTTCAAGACCAGGGAAACCCTTTCCAGGGCAAGGGTCTTTTCCGAGACTAGCTAAGCTAGCCTTTTCCAAGACCAGGGAAGCCCTTTCCAGTGCAAAAGGCTTTTGCAAAACCAGCTAAAGCCAAGTGTTTCCAAACTGAATTGCAAGGTGTATGTGTGTGTGTGTAACATCTGAACAGATGTAAAACATCTGAACAGATGTAAAACTTCTATGGCTCTATTCTTTTCACATTTGCAAGGAAACTTCTATGGCTCTAATTTTCTCACATTTGCAGGGGGTGGTAGCAGGGTCCAGAGTACCACCAACGAAGACACTCTGGCTTCCCTGGTGATACATGGCCTGATCAGCCATGCGTACCTGCAGCTCGAATTTTCCGAAATAGCAAGGGGCCAAGCTAAGAACCCCAAAGACGAACATGATACATTTGCACGGTTGTCACAATCTGAATTTCATGTCGTGTTGCATCAGAACCTTCCTCAGAATTTCGCCGAAACCACGTCGCCGATTGTATTTTTGAGTTTCTGGTTTATTTCGCCGAAACCATGTCGCCGATGTATTTGGATTGTTTTATCAAAACCACGTCGCCGATTCTTTTATTTATTTTGATGACGATCTTGGCCATGGAAACCATTCAGGAGAACTTCTATTACTCGTAGGGTGCATCGTTATTTTCGTTGTTTCATTTCTAATCTGCATGTTTCAGGATTCAGTTCCTGCCGGATCATATAATGATCCATTCTTGTCTAGTGTGATTTCCATGGTGGCTCCGACATGGTGCCATGGAGCCATTTGAGGCAACCCTCTTCAGGGTGAGTGTCGACAGTCTTTAATTCTGAATTCACACATTTTAACCTAGTAATTCGTTTAAGTAAAGGGCAACAATCAGCCTTGCGGTTTATCAGCCTTTTCGAGAGTCCCGCAGCTCCTGTCGTCCCTTCAGATCCTGATGAAATTCTTTTCTACTGAGTGAAGTTGTGCCGAACATTCTGAAACCTCTTATTCTGCAGCATTTTCACAGCGACAATTTGCAACATTACATGAAAAATGGATCAGGCAGGCCCACGTCTTGCAGGTGTGGTATTCTTTCTTTTTGATGGTTGTCTGGTGAGGTTGAACATTTTGTGCATCTAATTCGATGGAACTTGAAAGCCGTTTTATGCCCTTGTGGCTGACTGGAACACGGGCCTGTTGTGGCACAATCGCACGAACAGTAGGTCTAGGAACTGAGTCCTGTGTGTGACTTTTCATTATTTTTCATTATTTTCGTGAGCGATGTACCCGTGGACCACTCCTCCGACGTCATGGCCTGCTCCACCGCAGCCTACGACCCCATCCTCGACGTGGCCGCAATCATCGCAGAACGCACATCTATTTGGACATCCCTCGCCATTGCATCCTACATGGTCTTCATCAGCCCCAACTTCACTGCCATTCACCTCATTGACTCCGCTTCCTCATGCAGTACCAGGCCCACAACTTGTGCCCACTATGCCCACACCTGTGGCTCCTGAAACCACTCTGGTGCACACTGCTCCACCGACCTTTTCTACTCCTACGGCACCCACCGCTCCACCCACATGGCATTCTCCTCCGGCTCCATCACCTACATCGACTACACCACCCACATCGACTACGCCACCGACACCTTTGCAGAGCTCTCCATACCCACCTCACCACGTTCAACCTCCATTGCCGACTGACGCACCGATGGTCCCTCCAGATGAACCTCCACCACCAGCAGTTAAGGCGGCTCCCAGGCTTCGCTCTGACAAGAAAACGGACAGACCACGTCGATCAGCTCCGAAAGCCTCTCCTCATGCTACACCACCGGCACCAACGGCAGCACCGACTTCATCTGTTTCACCTGAACTTGCAGCGCTGGGCTCCACGACACAGCAACTTGCGGAATCAGTTCGACTCATTCAAGCTCAACAACAATTGATCATGGATTCCCAACGTGCCCAAGAACATCGTCAGCTACTCCTCCAACACGATGGACCTCCACCAAACCCCATTCCACCGACACCATTACCCACAGCAGCACCACCACCTATTGCCATTCCTCCACCTGCACCAAAAGCCAGACCCACCGAACCAGACGTTCCGGACCCTCGCATTATCCCAGCTCCGGCCATCGCTCCTCCTCACCGCCTACATGCTCCGCCATCCCCAACGCGCCGACCACGATCCAGGACTCCAAGATCACGTTCCCATCGACCTTCAGTACAATCCCATCGTCATCGCTATTCTCCCCAACGTGCGGTACGACCTCGTTCTCCTCTTCCTCGTTATCGGTCATCTACGAAACACCCCAAGGACCGCAGAACCCCGTCTCCATACAGACGAAGATCACCGCCAAGACGCCGCTCTCCCGTGGTTCCTCGACGTCATCGATCTCACCCAAGACCACGCTCCGAGACACCACGTCACCGATCCAGAGGCCGTGAAGTCGTACTTCGACCAGCTGCACACCCGTCCAATCCGGCCTACATCCCCACTCCCGACGCTGATGACACCTGGGGCACCTGGAACGACAGCCACTACACCGACAACTACCACCACAACACTGCTCGACCCAACTCTCCTGCCGATCAACCACCACCTGAACCAGCTACCAACCCACCATCCCACACTACAGCACCACTTGGCGCCGTATCCTTCTGCGTCCCTGACGGTGACAGTGAAAATTCTGAGGTGCCAGATGCAATTTCGATCTCCAAGTTCGACACGAATGACATCGACCTCAGTGAAATGGTTGAGGCGGCCAATGATCCCCTGAGGGTCCGCTGCTTGACTGAGCTTGGCCCCGACCATACCGTGCCCCTACGCCAATCATTGACCCCGGCCATCTTGCAGCTCTTCAACCAGTTCGTTGACGAGATGTTCCACCAGTTGGCTCAACCATATCGCACCGTCAACAACCAACGTATTTATATCAAAGCAAGCCAAGCCACCGTCAAGAACATTGCCAGGGCCTTTGCACAATCCAACTTACTGGACATCGAGCTTGCGAGGCAAACCCAAGCATTTTACATCGAGCCAGAGAACCTGCTGACCATCACGGTCCCCACGGGATTGAGAAAGAAACCGATCTATCGTGGCGAACACATGGGCACCTACCTGATCTACCACAAAACGAGTTGGGAATCAGTTGCCAAAATTCTCGCGGAAGACTGCATCCGCCCGGCAACTTGGACAAAAAACGAAGCCGGCGTCCCGACTCAATACCCATGTTACGGGTTCTTCGGTATGTCCTCTGAGATCGCTGACATCGACACTCTGCCAGGCTATGCTGTCAAGATTTGTACATCTCAGCTCTATCGCATAGGGAAAGGACAAAACCCATCTGGCCTATTGGCCATTTGTCGCTCACCCAAATGCATCCGCGCCCTAGCTGGAGGAAATGACCAAATTCAACGCTTGTGCAACCTCGCGGGCATCGCCAAGGGCAAAGACAATGCAACGGCTATGAACTCCAGCGCCGCATCCATATGCTATGTTGCCTCCACTCATTCGGTTTTCCCGGGCTTGATCACACACCAGGCAGCGGAGACAAATCCCCCCTCGGAACCTCCAGATGACCATGCACGTCCAGTACGACCTGACCCTCCTGCCGACGCACCAACACCTTCGGACCCACCTCCGGACGACTCTCGAAACACAACGGACCACCACGAGACCACCGCGTCTGGCTCTCGAGATCATGCTCGCCGATCTTGGCACGACAATGCTTCTTGGGACAACTCAACCTACAGCCGTCGAGATCGCCGATCTTCCCATTACGAAGGCCATTCTCGAGACCAGCACCGTGAAGGCCAACCTCGTTCTCGACACTCGACATACCACTCCAGATCTCGCTGGTGAACTCTTCACCCCTGAGGAGTACCGGAACAAGTACCGACTATTCTACGACAGCGATACAGTGAGCCTAGTGGCCCTGCCCGATCCTTTTGGAGTAACAATGCTTCTCCCGACATTCGGTATTGATGCCACTTCTTCCCTCAAAAGGTTTGTGAACTGCTGCATGCTCATGATATTTGAACCTTGCGCCAGCTTCGTATTTCACTTTACGTTTCACACACAGGGACCACGTACCATGTTTCACACCGTTTCAATCGCACACCATCTTCGTCTCACCTTGACATTTCACCGCAGCTTTCAATCGGCAGTTCGAGCTTATTTTGACCTATTATCTCGTGGCCCCGTCTACATCATGGCGTCCCAGGACCTGATCTCCCAGTTCAGCCCAGACGTGAATGGAATTCCTCCTTCCCAGCCGGATCGCTCTCGCACACCTCCTCGTCATCAACATGGATGGCACCAAGCAGTACCTGGGTTCCGTGGCCCGATGCACTATGCAATGGCGACCCATCGACCTTTTTGGAGCCCGTCCGGGATACCGCCTCCGCCACCTACATCTCCATCGTTCCCAACACGCCCACCATGGACTCCATCTACAGCACCTTTCCCACCTACACCGCCTCCGTTTTCCCAGACACCTTCCAACAATGCCAATTTTGCACCTCAACGTCATCCTTTTACACCGAGATCGCCGAGGCCTATGTCATCCCCGGGAGCAAGTTCTACTGTCAACGAAGGGTATACATGCCGACCAATTGAAATCCCTCCAGTGGAGCAATGGAAACCTGATGTCGACTTCCACGACTCCAACAAGATTAATGGTTTGGATTTCCCCTCCAGAATCCGACAGAGCCGGTTTTCAAGCTACAAAGACATTGAAGGTATGGATCCTTTACAAGTCCCACTCTGGAAGTTCTTGTACCAGGGCTTACACAACACCTGGCTCCGTCGTGTTGCATACGGAAGAGAAACCTTCGTCCTTCCTTTTGACAACATAGGCACTACAGTATTTGTGGCTGAATTGGTATCACAACTACGCACCCGCAATGTGGATTTGGACAAACTTGCTACCTTTCGAGCTCGCTCAGCAGGCCAATGTCTCAATCAAAAGGAAGCCACTCAAAATATGGCCAAAGACGTCGCTCAACTTCTCCAATCTTGGCTCCCGGCTCAACCCTCCGCGGACGTGGCGAGCCAACAACGCATTCTTGAACTGGAAGCTGAACTGGCCAAGGTGAAATCGGCCGCCAGTACTTCACAGACTACGGCACCTCAGGGGTCTACACCAGCCACGACACCGATTGGACGTGCACTTCAAGGACAACCTGCAGCCTCTACAACCTTTGACCCTTCGGCTCTACTTATTTCTCCGGGATCCGTGAACTCCTGGCTCGTTGACAATCAACCCTCATCATTGACGGATACCCAATACAAGAAGTGGTTGAAAGAACTGAAGTTACCACAGCCCAAGCAGGACATCCTGGAGAAGAACTTGGAGAAGGTCAACGAATGGTGGCAAAACCAACCTGATGATGCCTCCAAAACTATCCAACGCGCAAGCGTGGCTATGGGCATCGACCCCTGCAAGCATAAAGGGGCCTCTACGGATGAAGTCGTCCTCAAGGTCATGACTGTGGCGTTATTGATGCACTCCTGACTAGCAGCGTATTTGAAATCACCGGGCTCAAAAGCAGCCAACATTATGCGAATTTTGGCCGTGGCTCATTCCTGTATTCTTGTCCTTGCACTATTGACCCCCTTCACGTTGTCCCCTTCTGTTGATGTCTTTTTTGCTTTCCGGATGCTTCAAACTGTACTGATGGGCCAATATGTGTTATTACATCCACGAGCCAATCCGAAACTCCAGGCCTTGCTCAAAGGCACTCCGATGCAGAGCATTTTCTTTTGCAGATCGTGGGATGACTTGTCAGTCGCCCTCCAATGTTTCAAGCACCCTCAGGCGGTGTATATTCGCTTTTGCCACATTGCCAATTTTCAACCCAAGTTTTATGTTGGTTCCACTTCTTCCTTTGTTTTGGACCGTGAACACTCTCGCTATCGGAAATTTCTGCAAGTGCAACAAAACAAATTCGTGTTGGCCGAAGTTGCCTTACGGTTTTGGTGCAGATATGACAATTTCTGGATGTGGTCTGTTTTTCCGATCTACACCAATAAATCCAACTTTTGGGCTTTGGAACAAGCCTTAATTCAATTGTGGCAACCTCGATTAAACACTCCGTTCATTTACCAGTTTTTCAATTGCCGAAAGGGACTCATTGCGCGTACTAGATTTTCCGGCTCCCGGCAATTTGGAGCATTCTCTTTGTGGCGGAAACTCCGCTGGCGATCTACACCCCATCATGTTCGACATGCTCTTCATAGTCCTCTCTTCCATCGACGAGTACAACTCTGGGAGATTATTCAGGATTTGGGCAGTAACTCCGTCCGACGCTTCCACATGGAGAAGAAGCTTCGATCCAATGAAATTGGGGCCCAAGGATGCTATTTTATTCGACGTCTTGCCAACAACCTGGGCGAACCTCAGAGGTCGTACGCAATCAATGCCATTGACCGAGCCTTGACCTTCTGGAAGGCCAAACGAGTCAGAAAACCGGTTCCTCTTCGTGCACCTTGGTTACTAGGCCCCAACTGGACCCGTGACCTCCGACAGCTGCTCACTTCCCACGTTCATCGAACTCGATGCTACAACACCACTTTGCAGACTCCTTCCTACAAATGGGCTGATGGCGAAACCCCAGTGTGCCTGTGACGCCTTGCGACCTCATGCTCTTCAATCCCCATCCTGATCACCACTTGGTCCTGGACGGTGACAACCTACATTTCGATGACGGCCCACACACATCCATTGCGACGGGTTCGCTTCAAAACAAAATCTTCCCACCTTCCAAAGAAATCCAGACATCCCTTCGCCTTGCTCTGCGGACGTGGACTATCCGGAACTCGCTACCTTCAGTACAAAAGACCCATATTGATGAACTTTGGCACCGCTCTATTCAATCCCACTACAACACCCTCCACAATCACATCACACACAAAGATATCGGACACTTCAAACGTCTTTTCCCAGAAGCAATCTTCCACAACGAGGACAAGCGAGCTACATCCCTACGAATCTACTGCCCCGTACTCTACTCCCAGTGCCTCACCACCACCTTCGCCGACCCGTTGGTATTTCGAAAATTGGAGAACAGCCCAAATGACATCATCGAGAAGACCATCGCCGAGATCAACCATCAATTTGGCAAAGCATACCCATGGGCACTTGGTGCTGGACGAGACCTACCAAATGCCTACGTCCTACCCAAGCGGAAGAAACAGTTTAAGGCTGGGCGACCCATTGTCAGCTTCTTCACGGCACCTTTCCGACCCATGTTGAACTGCACCGCCAAAAAAAGATCTACCACCTCCTGCCCCAAGCGTTTCCCCATAACCTAGCAAAGGGTGATGTATTCGATCTCATCAAGCTCCTCAAGGACACCGACTTTGATTCGCTCCCTACTCCCCGCATACACAACCAAGATCTTGCGGGTTTTTTCACAAGCATCGACACCGACCGCTTCATTGCTAGCTGGCGACTGACCTTGCAGTTCCTCTCGACGCTCATGAGTACCAACCCCGACGAGATCATCTCCGTGAAGGCAACTCCGGGCAACACCACAGGTGATGTAGTCAAAGGCCGCACGTGCCGTACACTCAATGTGACCAGGAAGATCTTCATTCGGGACATTGAACGCATCATCCTTATGTCTTTGAAGATGACCCAATTTTCCATTGGCACTACTGTTTTTGAGCAAATCCGTGGATCCCCTATGGGCTCCCCACTGAGTCCAGCATTGTGCATGATGGTTGTCGCACTCTCTGAAGAAATCTGGTACCGAACCTACCGCACCACCCTCAGCACCATGAATCTTACAGCTCGCCTCCTTCGCTATGTTGACAACAGACTGTGCTTGTCGGATCCCTCCTGGGACTACGAAATCTGCTTCGCCAATTTCCTTCACCCGGAGTTCTACGGTCACCCCATCATTTTGGAAACGGAGCCGGACCAGGAGTTCTTGGGCTTTTGCATCGAGTTCGAGCCCTTCGCCCTTCGCTACAGCCCTCCGCGCGACTTCAACCAGGTCATGGCGCCATTCTCCGCATCACCTCTGGCTGTCCAACTTTCGGGTTTTGTTTCACGACTCTTTCTGGTCGCCAAATGTGCGCACCCTACACACGAACGCACGCGAGGTTTTGCCGCATTGCACCGTTTGTACAGAGCTGCAGGCTTTCCCGAGTCCGATTTTGCTGCTGCTGCCAAACCGATCCGTCAATATTTGCACGTTTCCTCATTGTGGTAAAAGCCAGAATCGCCCTGACGCTTGCGCTTTCGTCTCATTGTTCACATTCTACTGAACGTTTCACCTATTCTACCCACACGTTATTTCATTCGATATTGGAGTATTGCGTTCTCAGCTGGCTCACCCTCAAACTCGGCTTCATTTACTTCTTGGCCCACATTCGACGTTTCGTGATGGCTTCCTCGCCCCCTACTACGTCAATTCCGATTCAAGAACCAGTTTTTCTTCAATTTCTTCATGATGTCCACCATGCTTACCTTCTACTACATCGAGCAATGGCGCTACTTCCACCCACTCTCATTCCCAACATTGAACCTACCCCTCTTCCCAGCACAGACGTATGGAATCAACCCGATGGGCTACGACCGCACTACTCGGACCAGACCAACGACTTTATTGACAATGCCCACATCCCGTCGCCGGATATCGTGGAGGACGAGACACTTATGGACCATGGATGAACTCTTGGAAACCCATCTTCCTGAACCACATCACCACGTTGCCGCTCCGTCACCTGAAGTCCTACCTGCACCCTCGAAGCTTTCTACCAGAACACCATCACCGCCGACCCGCAAACAAAAAGCCAAATCAGTTCCCAAAGCGCCTGCAAAACGTCGTCGCCGACTTGACCAATCCCGATCTCGCTCCTCGAGCCCGCTGTCACTCTGGACTTCGGAAGACAAACAGAAACTTCGCACTTTGAAGGCGGACGAGAAGTCTCGATTTTCATGGCGGGTGATCTCGACCAAGATGGGCAAGTCCGAGGAAGATGTTCGCTCCATGTGGAATAAGATTAAAGACAAACTTGGCTGACCAACGACATGTGCGAACCAAAGAAAAGCTGACCTGCGGCACTGCATTACAGTTTCACCACTCAACTTGCGGGTTTCCTTTTTTCTTTAGGGTTTTCTTCCTTACATTTTTTGATCTTCACATACTCGGGCATTGTTGCTCCACTGAAACTTTGAACTTTCACATCATACAACCCGCCAGCCATTTGCTATGTCTCTCCGCATTCACCTGGATCGATATTGCCAACTGCGAGCTATGTCCCACGAGAGGATCTCCCCTACACGACGATCACGCTCTCCAACAAGGGCACCGTCCTCCGCTATGGGGTCTTCATCATTTCAGCACCCACCCAACCGGACTCCGCCTTCGACACCCCATCGACCGGTTATTTTCCAATTGGACCTGAAGCCGATGCAGCAACTTGCCGTCCGCAACCCATACTACAACATCCTGGCCCCCAAGGTCGCGGGCAACCTCTCCACGGCCGTCTATGACAGCCTGTTCCAGACGTTCAAGGTGATCTACCCGGATTATGCTCGCAGTCATTTCGTTTCAGACCTCAAAACCGTGGTTACCGATACGCTGTTACAACGATGGTCGATACACCTACCAGCGACAGATTTCTACATGATGATTGACACCGATCAAGGAGCTCAGATGCTTGACGACCTCCCTCA